>PISX010020647.1:0-35308 GCA_004024625.1 Mellivora capensis | reverse complement strand
GAGTTGAGGGAAATTAGGGGGGGAGATGAACTATGAGAGACTATAGACTCTGAAAAACAACCTGAGGGTTTTGAAGGGGCGGGGGGTGGGAGGGTGGGGGAGCCAGGTGGTGGGTATTGTGGAGGGCACGCATTGCATGGAGCACTGGGTGTGGTGTAAAACTATGAACTCTGTTACGCTGAAAAGAAATAAAAAAATAAAAAATAAAAAATAAAAAAATAAAAAAATAAAAAAAGAAATCACAATATTAACAGTAATAGCATTAACCACATACAAATTTTTAGACTTTTGAATATCACAGGTTGTAATAAACCAAAATAAATAATAAATAATACATGCAGAAAAAATACTTGAAATACATGCTATAGATAAATTTCATAATCTTATACGTAAAACTTCATACAAACCAATATGAAGAAAACTAAAAGTCCAATAGAATTATGAACATAGTATATAAAAAATAATTCATATGAAATAAAATTTTGGAAAAAATAAAAATGACCAATAATCAAATGAGATTATGTTAATATTACTAGCCTTTGTGGAAATGCAAGTGTGTTATAAAATTGGCATTCTCTAAAAAACATTTTAACTGATAATGTTCAATATAATGATAAAGTAGGGACGCCTGGGTGGCTCAGTTGGTTGGGCGGCTGCCTTCAGCACAGGTCGTGATCCCAGCATCCTGGGATCGAGTCCCACATCGGGCTCCTTGCTCAACAGGGAGCCTGCTTCTCCCTCTGCCTCTGTCTGCCTGTGCGCTCTCTCTCTCTCTCTGACAAATAAATAAATAAAATATTTTTTAAAAAAAGATAATGGTAAAGTAAACACATCCACAACTGTCAGGAGAATTAACAACAACTTTATGGAAATATTCTACCAGGGCTATGAATCACAGTAAGGTTTTCTATAATTTTAACTCAACCATACCCTTTGTAGGACTCTATCCTCAAAAAAATTTTTAAAGCCAATTTATAAACAATATTCAGTACATTCTTTTAAAAATCAAAACTTCAGAAACAACTTTAATATCCAGTCACAGGAGAATAACTACCTTAGCTATGGAAGATTGAACACACATCACTTGTGGATAATCACCATTTCAACACTTTCCTAAGTTTTGGCAATTTTTTTTAGATTAGAATTTTTACTTCCTGATATAGAAGTAAGAAAACTAACATCCTTGGACTCCCTGTAATAGGATGCAAGTGTGTGATCTCACACACATGGAAGACATGAAGTAGGAAATGAGCAATAATACTACATAGGAAATCAATCTCATAGCAAATTCAGTTATGGAACTACTCAATTTTTCAGTGGTAGTTGCAATGAGGGACACAAGGGGGAGAGAAACAGCTTTAAAGTAAACAGAGTTTAATTCAGTTAGGCTTCTGCAAATACCAGATGCCAGATTATCTGATTACAGACCAGTTGGAAAGAGATTCTGAATTGCTGTGAAATGCTTAGAAGGATTTAGCTTTAATTCCAAAACTGGCCATTCACTTCCTTTTTTATCTTCCTGAATTCTCATAGCAAATCTTACTTGCCCAAATATATTGCTCCATATATAAGTAACCTCAATATTTCAGAAAACACTTTCATCAGAAGACACTCAGCCAACTGAAGTACTTTAACTTAGTTCAGAAATGAGGAAGAAGGAAAGAAATCAGGTATTTGAGTACCTACTAAGTTAGAATTAATGAGCATTGGGTACACTGCCTATATTTTTTCATTAAATCATCACAATTGCCTAAAAAATGGACACTAATGTCTCCATTATACAAATAAGGAAGTCAAGGAAGGCTAAATAATCTCCTAACAGTTACTCTTTTCATGGAAAGATTATTTTCATATTTAATCTTCACAACAATTACCATTTTCCAGTTGAAGAAAGGAAGGTGAAATCACAAAACTGTAAAGTCCTGAGAGTGTTCATTTATTTTTGTTCATTTGTTTTGTTTTTTCTCTTCTTTTTTTACTTATTTTTTATTATGTTCAATTAGCCAGCATATAGTACATCATTAGTTCTTGATATAATTTTCAATGATTCATTAGTTGAGTAGAACAGCCACATCACCACACATGCCCTCCTTAATGCCAATCACCCCGTTACCCCATTCCCACACCTCCCTCCCTTCTGTAACCTCAGTTTGGTTCCTGGAGTCCAAAGTCTCTCATGATTTGTCTCCCTCTGTGATTTCTTCTCATTCAATTTTCCCTCCATTCCCCTGTGGTTCTCTAAATTATTCCTTATTATTAAGATTTGAACTAATATCTGTCAACCTCTAAAGTTTACCTAATTTAGACTCTATCATACTGCCTTCTAAATTTCAGTGTGTTTGGTAGATATACATATGTATTCAGAAATAAAAATATTCAGTAATTCAGATTTGATGCTCTTTGGGCATTGATATAGCCTCAGTTCCAGCCTGAAGTCATATTTATTCTGGGTTGCATTGAAATTACACAGGAATGGGAAATGATGTATTATAAGGGACTATAAGAGAACACTAGGTACATGTTACCTAATACAGCTACCAGTTGCCATCAAAAGACGTTGGAAGAGTGGAATTTAAACTGCTGCTCCTACACATATTTGTATTTGGAAAATTTATTTCAATTGATGTGAACCATGATATGCAGAAACTTGTTGGGGAAATCCTTTCATAATACATATGGATCTCAAATTACAATGATGTGTGCTTTAAATATATTACAAATTTATTTCTCAATTATACCACAATAAAGCTGGGAGAGAAAAAGAAACAAGTATTGGAACAGGACAGATAAACGAGAGAAACAGAAACTGGAAGGCAGGGAATTACTCAACTGTGTTTCCAGACTGAGTTCTGTGAGTCTTCCCTGTATCCTTCTGCTTATTCTCTCTTTCTTGATCTACTCTGAGTAACTTTTGCTTTCATGCATCCTAAAGATCCCTAAGACAGTCTCCTTGCTAAAAACGTAGACAGAGAGAAAATAGAACAGATATGGCTGATAAGGAAACCCTTGTCCCAGCCAGTGAGAATAGGCTCATCCGTATCTTTGGCTGGCCCAGAACAGTTCATTCCTAGTTCATTCTCTAGTGAACTGTCTCACATATCCCCAGCAGTGATGTTCAAAATGTTAGGCCAAGTTATATAGCAGACTCTGTGATCAGAGCCCCTGATGATATGTAAACATCTTGAGGAGAACATGAGTCATAAACTTAAGCTAACATGTGAACTGAAGTTTTTATTTACAACTAATTGAAGGTGAGAAGCTACATTCTCATTTAATTCAGTTTACTGGAATGTGGAGGATTGATTAGAAAATATATTAGATATGACCTTTACCCCTCTAAGAATAAGAGTGAAAGTCATTCCCAGGCTGCAAAGAAGTAATGAATTTCAAGAGTGCATGGATTTTTCTCTGTTCAAATACCTATCTTTGGGGGATTTTTTATTTTGGGGATTTCTTTCATTATTAACTACTATATTAAATAATTTTTTCAGTCATATATATGTAATTTCAGATTTTCCTTGCCACAATGTTTTCTGCAGTCTTCCTTATTTAAAAGAGAGAGAGAGAAAGGATTTCAAAGGAGTTATCACATCTTTCCTTATTATATTATACAATTCTTTCAAATGTAAACTCCAAAGATTTATCTGTTTATATAACCAGTACCTAGAAGAGTAGAGAACACATCATAGGCTCCCAATGAATTTTAATTATTATTAAATCCATGTTACCATAACAATTATAATAAAATGGAGTTCTCTGATCACAAAAGCAAAAAGATACAGAGAAGCTTATAGGTTTTGGAACCAGAATAGACAACCTAGCTGTGTTTCCTTAGCTGCTGTGAAGTATAATAATAAAGTACATGGTCAAACAGTTTAAAGTCACAGCTACCTTTTGAATTATTTTTATATAAAATTCTCTTAAATTTTGCATTGAATCTTTGTTATTGTTTGGGGGTTTTATTCTGCTTCTTAGCATTTTAACATAAAATTTAAATTGTTTATTCTCTAAGAAACTGGTGCTCTGAAATATGAATGAAAGGTAGTACCCACTAAGACACATTATCTGCAGGCAGAAAGACAAAAAATATGTAAGCTGATTCTCTGTGATAATATCATAGACCCCCAAAATTACAAAATCAAAAGATGTCAAAACATCTACTCCAGTCTTCTAACTTCTAGCATCAGAGAAAAGATCTACAGATCTGATGAAGATTTGAAATGTGTCAGTAGCAAATATTAAAAAGATTAAATAGAAAATAAAATTGCCGCAACTATAGTCCAGGGAAGTAATTTTATTATATACTAAAGGCTGATATCCAAGATCTATAATGAAGTTCTCAAACTCAATACCCAAAAAAAAACCAAACACCAATAATCCAGTCATTAAATAGGCAGAAGACATGAACAGGCACTTCTCCAAAGAAGACAAACAAATGGCTAAAAGACACATAAAAATGTTCAACATCACTAGCCATGAGAGAAATACAAATTAAAACCACAATGAGATACCACTTTACACCAGTCAGAATGGCTAAAATTAACAAGACAGGAAATAACAAGTGCAGGCAAGAATGTGAAGAATGGGGAACCTTGAGTTCATGGAAATACAAGCTGGTACAGCCACTCTGGAAAATAGTATGGAAGTTCCTCAAGATGTTAAAAATAAAGCTACACTACAACCCAGCAATTGCACTAGCAGGTATTTACTCCAAAAATACAGATGTAGTGAAAAAAAGAGGTACATGCACCCCAATGTTCATAGCAGCAATGTCCACAATAACCAAACTGTGGAAAAAGTCGAGATGCCCTTCAACAGATGAATGATAAAGAAGATGTGGTTCATATATACAATGGAATATTACTGTCATCAAAAAGGATGCATACCTACCATTTGCATCAAATTGTATGGAACTGGAGGGGATTACGCTAAGTAAAATAGTAATTTCTGACATTGGCTATAAAAATATTTTTCTAGATATGTCTCCTGAAGCAAGGGAAACAAAAGCAAAATTAAATTATTATGACTAGACCAGAACAAAAAGTTTTTTCACAGAGAAGGAAACCATCAACAAAAGGACAATGAAGAGGAGAACATATTTGCAAATTATATATCCAGGGAGAGGTTAATATCCAAAATATATAACAAACTTATACAACTCAACATCAAACACACCCCCACACACACACACAATTCCATTACAAATGGGCAGAGGACCTGAAAAGACATATTTCTAAAGACATACTGATGCCCAATAGACATATGGAAAGCAGTTCAACATCACTAATCATCAGGGAAAGGCAAATCAAAACCACAATGAGAGATCACCTTATACCTGTTAGAATGGCTAAAAGAAACAACAGGCGTTGGCAAGGATATGGAGAAAAAGGAATTCTGGTGCACCACTGGTGGGAATGCAAACTGGTGCTACTACTGGGAAAATAGTACAGAGGTTCCTCAAAAAATGACCAATGAGAATTATCACATATACAATAATTCCTCTACTGAGTTTTACCCAAAGAAAACAAAAACAATAATTTGAAAGATATATGCAACCTCATGTTTATTGCAAATTATTTACAATACACAAGACATGCAAGCAACCCGTGTCCACCCATCGATGAATGGATAAAGAAATTTTATATATATATATGTATATATATACATATATATATATGCACAATAGAATATTACTCAACCATAAAAAAAGAATGATATCTGGCCATTTGCAACAAGATGAATGGTTCTAAAAGGCACAGTTCTAAATAAAATAAGTCAGTCAGAGAAACACCAATATCATATGATCTCACTTACATGTGGAATTTAAAAAATAAAACAAATGAACAAAGAAAAAGAGACAAACAAACAAAAAACAGACCCTTAGCTACAGAGAACAAACTCGTGGTTACCAGAGGGAAGGTGGGTAGGGGAATAGGTGAAATAAGTGAAGGGGATTAAGAGAATAAAAGAAAAATTTTTGTAAAAAAAAGATTAGCAAGTTCTAGGGATGTAATATTCAACATGGTTATTATAGCTAATAATACTGTATTACATACTTGAAAGTTGGTGAAAGTATATCTTAAATGTCTCACTACAAAAAAAAGAAATGGTGATTCTGTGATGGGATAAAGGTGTTAGCTAATGCTGTGGTTCCAAAATAAGCCTATCAAATCATCATGTTATGTACCTTAAGTTTTGTTATATGTCAATTATTTCTTAATAAAGCTGGAAAAAACTGGTTTTGAATACTCTTCAAAGTCCACATCAAATATTAACTGAACAAAGCAAGATAAAAAATATGATGTGAATTTTTATTATAATAATATAAACACATGTGAAAATTCTCTGAAATGAAATATACCAGGTAGTAATAGTAATGACAGTAACAGTTACAACATGAAAATCAAGCTAAGCATATAGAGATCCATTCCATTCAAATTAACATAAATCCACATCTAAAGAATAAGCAAATCAGATTAATAAGTAATCCTTCCTTAAATGTGTAAGAATTTGAAAACATAAAAAAAAATTGGCTCAATACATCTACAGCCACAGAAAATTTCTATGACAAAATTAGAAAAAAATGGGATGGTACCTCATTGTAGTTTTGATTTGCATTTCCCTGATGGCCATCTGTATGTCCTCTTTGGGAAAATGTCTATTCATGTCTTCTGCCCATTTTTTAATGGGATTATTCATTTTGGGAGTGTTGAGTTTTATAAGTTCTTCATACATTTTGATACTAGCCCTTATCAGATGTATCATTTGCAAATATCTTTTCCTATTGCATAGGTAGCCTTCTAGGTTTGTTGATTTTTTTCCTTCACTGTGCAGAAACTTTTTATTTTGATGTAGCCTCACTAGTTTACTTTCATTTTTGTTTTCCCTTGCCTCAGGAGATATACCTAGAAAGAATTTGTTAAGGCCAATGTCAAAGAGGTTACTGCCTGTGTTTTTCTCTAGGATTCTTATGGTTTCAGGTTTCACATTTAGATCCGCAATCCACTTTGAATTTATTTTTGTTTATGGTGTAAGAAAGTGGTCCAGTTTAATTCTTTTACATATTGCTGTCCTCTTCTCCCAATACCATTTGTTGAAGAAACTGTCTTTTTCCCATTGGATAATTTTTCCTGCTTTGTCAAAGATCAATTGACTATATAGTTGTAGGTTCATGTCTGGGTTTCTATCCTGTTCCCTTGATCTATGTGTCTATTTTTGTGCTACTACCATACTATTTTGATCACTACTGTTCTGTAATTTTCCTTCTCAAGGTTGCTTTGGCTATTCAGGGTCTTTTGTGGTTCCATACAAATTTTAGGACCATTTGTTCTAGCTCTGTGAAAAATGCTGTTGGCATTTGATAGGGGTTACATTAAATGTGTAGATTGCTTTGGGTACTATAGACCCTTTGACAATATTTGACCAACTCATATCCTTTGGAAATGCAAACATCAAGAACACAAGAAACAACAGACATTGGCAAGGATGTGGGGGAAAAAGAACCCTTTTGCACTGTTGGTGGGGAATGCATACTGGGGCAGCCACTCTGGAAAACAGTATGGAGTCTCCTCTGAAAGTTAAAAGATCCAGCAATTTCACCACTAGGTATTTATCCAAAGAATACAAAAATACTAATTTAAAGGACTACATGTAGCTCAATGTTGATAGCAGCAGCATCTGCAATAGCCAAATCATAGAAACAACCCAAGTGTCCATCGACTGATGAACAGATAAAGAAGTGTTTTATACATATATTATATCATATTATAAAATATTATATATTATATATAATACTATTTAAAATATATATTGTTTCAACCATATAGTATTCAGCCATAAAAAAGATATTATTCAACCATAAAAAGAATGAAAACTTGCTGTTTGCAACAATGTGGATGGAGCTAAGGAATATTATGCTAAGCAAAATAAGTCAGTCAGAGAAAAACAAATACCATATGACTTCACTCATATGTGGAATTTATTTTTAAAAAAATCAACAAGCAACAGGAAAAAAATAAGAGAGAGAGAGAAGTAAAGCAGGAAACAGACTCTTAATTATAGAAACCAATATGATGGTTACCAGAGGGAAGGGGGTGGGGTTAAATAGGAGATGGGGATTAAGGAGGGCACTTGCTGTGATAAGCACCAGGTGTTGTATGGAAGTGTTGAATCACTATACTGAACACTTGAAGTTAATATAACACTGTATGTTAACCTGGAACTAAAATAAAAACTTTTAAAAAAATCAGAAAGAAAAGGAGAAACCTATGAAGAAGTTGATTTATAGCAAGAAAAAAAAATGTAACATGGACTGTTTTTTAAGTTTGCAGGAAAGTATATTTTATTACAAATAACCTAGGCTCTGACTCAGTAAACCCACCCTAGGTTTTAGTAAGTTCCAGTCTCTTAACAAAGTTAAATTCATCTTTCTACAGTCTGTTAATCTTTCATTACTGGCTCTCGGTAAAAGTTACAATCCTTTAAAAGCCATAAATGTTATATCAGTATATAGCATTATATTACAGCAGAATTTTTTGATATTATTTAAAACCAAACTTGATTGTAGATACTTCTGCCATCTAAAAGTTTGGATAAGGTACATAAATCATATTAATGGAAGAAAAAATATCTTTATCCTGGTT
Source organism: Mellivora capensis (assembly GCA_004024625.1). NCBI lineage: Eukaryota > Metazoa > Chordata > Mammalia > Carnivora > Mustelidae > Mellivora > Mellivora capensis. Next base: position 26,666 of record PISX010020647.1, on the reverse strand, counting down.
CCTTCACCTATGATGAATAAGATAATAAAACATAAGATTTCCTATTTTTCACTACTTCTGTAATGTTTAAGAGTAAGTAAGACTCAGTGCAGATGAATTTTTTAGCAAAGTTCCTCAATTAGTTTTTTATTCTGAAAAGTATGCCTGGAAGCAAATAAGGGAATGGAAAGTCAAAATTGGTCTCAAAAACTATTGTGAAAAGTAAGATGTGTCTGTACCTTGATGGAGAGAAGGTATCAGACTGGCAGAAGCCTGGAACTTACTGGAAATTTGATCAGTTCCCTGTGGTGGAGTGGTAGAAGAACTTTTAAGAAAGGAAATGTCTAAATTTAAAATTTATGGTATTCTCAATTTCTGCAATGAAAAAGATCCCTTTGTAAGATCTGCTATAGCATAAATGTTCTCATGAATGATTTTAAGGGAAATTAAGGAAAAGAGTACTGTGTTCCTTATTTGAGTTGATGGCAAGAAACCGGTAAACAAGAAGATACAATGTTGAGGAACGTTTACAGAGCTGTAAGTTCTGGGAAGGCAGGGTCATGTCTGTCTTATTCACCACAGCCTAGGGACTGAGTCCATGACTGAGAAGATCTCCAATAAACATGTGCTGAATGAATTAACAAATTATAGCATCAATATACAAAATTTAAACATAATAGTGAGAGAACACATAAAAGAACGTGCTTAACTATTCCTAGAGTTTCTAGGAAAATATTTCTGAAGGAGTTTAATTGAATGAAGTGCTATTTGAGTAAAATCTTGAGTTCCCCAGAAAACAGCAGCATGAGCACATCTAGCCAATATAGACAACACGGATGGGGGCACAGAGGTGTGAACTGGCCTCACAGGTCTGGGGATCTGCAGACTGTGTGGTGTGGCTCAGTCTCAGCGTCCATGTGAGAGAGAGCTGGAAGAAAAACTGAAAAGGGAGCAAAGGCCAAATCCTACTGACTCGGTGTGATGCACCAGAGCACAGACTTCAGGTATTTCTCTACAGGGACTTGACTCTAGGTGGATGCTAATAGGACTAGCACCCCATCATTCAGGACACCACGCTCTTATGAATACAAATGACTAAAATAACTTGTTTGGTAATCTGAAGATGCCCTCTTCTGTCCGTGTCAGTTAAGGAAAGCAGCAGTTGACACATTCAAGATGCATTTATTTAGAGGCCCAAAGTTGTGGAGGCATTTCAGCTCACATGACTTCAGAGACAACACAGCACACTGAATGTTGAGACTGTGAGACACCCCCTGCCTGTCAGTGCTGTATCGACAAGATCAGATAATCCGTGTGATGAAATGGCATTCCTGCCTATTCATAAATTGATATGCATACAATCATAATTGAAATTCTAACACATATGGGAGAAAAACCTAATTAGGATCATCAGAATGTGCATTGGAAATAGCACAGAAATATAAGGAGACTGGGAAAAGAACCTCCAGGTCTTTTGATTATCATATGCCTAAAATCTGCATATTCATACTCATCTGGAAAACTACCATGAGCTGTGTGGTCCTTATGCTGCATCTGCAATTGTCATCTTACTTTCCCCTCCCCTTGAGTCTTCCACTAAATACATGCCTTAAAAAAAAAAAAAAGGCAAGAAATGGCAAGCGTAGCAAAGCAAAATTTTATCGCTGTATTTTGCAGCCTCAAGCCAAATTGACAGTTCAAGCTTCCTTATTCTTATAGATGCTGTTAATTTATCCTGATATTAGTGATATTCCAAGATATTTAGACAAAACTATGTGCAGCAAGGAAGGCCCATAGGACAGGTTGCAGTGGCCTAGTAAAGAAGACAGGGAAAGAGGATAGCTGACAGGAAGCCCTAGGACAGGTTTTTAATTTGGGCTCCACACACCACCAAGAGAAATATAAATGAATTTCTAGGGTCTGTGAATTTGCATGCAAAAATATATTGCATAGTATTTTCACTTATTTCTAACTGAAATTTAGCATTTTCCTGAACTATGAATGTAAGTAATAAGGACGATAGTAGTAGCAGTGCCCATGACTTTGTAACCAGGAGAGATGACAGATATTTTGATATAACATTATATTTATTACAAATATGTCACACATATCACTAATGTGAAGTCACAGTAATATTTAACCTTGCTCTTAATTCACACTTAATCACAATCTTCCTACCCAAAGATGTTGTAACTATAGCACAGCTCTGCACTTTACAATAAACAATATTGCACCAACAATAAAGCTGTGTGTTCTCACACTGGTAACCAAGACATGGTCAATTGTTTCCAGTGCACTTTAAAACTGCTTATTGGTGAATGTACTTAAAGGTGTGAGTCATGCTCATACTTTGATTCCTTTATTTCAGTATAATTGTTATCTTCTGTAATTTTATGTATTTTATTGTATGTATATAAAAACCTTATTCTGAGAATTGGTCTATAAGCCTCACAGGACTGCCAAAAAATTCCATTAAACAAAAAGATTTTTTATCACTTGGCCTAGATCACATTGCTTTATGGAAATTAACAGGCATCAATTCTTATCTTCCTTCCGTCCATTTTTCAATGTGGTGTCATTAAAGGCCAGACTCTGGAGAATGGGGTAGAGTGGGGAGGACAGAGGTGGGCAGTCTCCACTACTTAGGATAAAAACAGTAGGACTTCTAATTTTCATGTCAGGAAGGACTCTGAGAAATTTCCAAGGTTCTGAACACTTGTTCTTTTGCCTGTATTCTTTGCTTAAAATTATTTATATTCCATAGTAGTCAGCAACTCCCTTAAGCCAGAAATACCTAAGGTTTCCCTTTAGAGGCAAACAGGAAGACAAACACTAAAACAAGAAGAGATCTCTCATGCCTGTCAGAATGGCTAACATCAAAAACACAAGAAACAACAAGCATGGGCAAGGATGTGGAGAAAAGGGAACCTTCATGCACTGTTCATGGGAATGCAAGCTGATGAGGTCACTGTGGAAAACAGTATGGAGGTTCTTCAAAAAAATCATAAATAGAACTACTCTATGATCCAGTAATTTCACTACTAAGTATTTATCCAAAGAAAATGAAAACACTAATTTGAAAAGATATATGCATCCCCATGTTTATCACAGCATTATTTACAATAACAAAGATATAGAAGGAACTCAAGTGTCCTTCAATAGATGAATGGAAAAAGAAGAAGTGGTATATGTATATAGTGGAACATTACTCAGCCATTAAGAAAGAATGAAATCTTGCCATTTACAACAGCATAAATGATACTAGAGGACATAATGTTAAGCAAAATAAGTCAAAGAAAGACAAATACCATATGATTTCACTCATATATGGAGTTTAAGAAACAAAACAAACAAAAGAAAAGGAGACAAACAAAAAAACAGATTATTAACTAGAGTGAGCAAACTGGTGGCTGCCAGAAGGGGAGATGAGGCAGCAGATGGGTGAATAACAAAGGAAATAGTCAACAAAACTAAAAGGCAACCTACAGTAGAGAATGGGAGATATATGTGAATGACTTATCAGATAAAGAGCTAATATACAAAATCTATAAAGAATTTATCAAACTCAATACCCAAAATACAAATAATCCAGTCAAGAAATGAGTAGGAGACATAAACAGACACTTCTCCAAAGATATACAAATGGCTAACAGACACATGAAAAAATGCTCATCACTAGCATCAGGGAAATACAAATCAAAACCACAATGACATACTACCTCACATCGGTCAGAATGGCTAAAATGAACAAGTCAGGAAATAGCAGATGGTGGCCAGGATATGGAGAAAGGGAAACCATCTTACACTGTTGCTGGGAATGTAAACTGGTACAGCCCCTTTGGAAAACAGAATGAAGGTTCCTCAAAAAGTTAAAAACCAAGCCAACCTACTACCCACCAATTGCACTACTAGGTATTTATCCAAAGGATATAAACGTAGTGATCCTAAGGGGCACATGCATCCAAATGTTTATAGTAGCAATGTCCATAATGGGCAAAATATGGAAAGAGCCCAGATGTCCAATGACAAATGAATGGATAAAGAAGGGGTAGTATATATATTCAATGGAATATTAGTCATCAAAAAGAATGAAATCTTGCCATTTGCAACAACATGGATGGAATTAGAGAGTACTATGCTAAGAAAAATAAGTCAATCAATGAAAAACAAATACCATATGAGTTCACTCATGTGAAATTTAAGAAACAAAACAGATGAACATAAGGGAAGGCAAATAAAATAAGATAAAAACAGAGAGGGAGGCAAACCATAGGAGACTCTTAACTATAGGAAATAAACTGAGGGTTGCTGGAGGAGTGGGAAGGATGGATTAATTGGGTGAGGGACATTAAGGAGGGCCTTTGATGTAATGAGCACTAGGTGTTATATGCAATTGATGAGTCACTAAATTCTACCCATGAAATTTACAATACACTATATGTTAACTGAATTGATTTAAATTTTTTTAAAAAGAGTGCACTTAACATGATGACTACTGAGTAAACTGTAGAGTTGCTGAATCACTATATTGCACATCTGAAACTAAAACTTTATGTTAAATATAAACAAAAAGAGATCAAGCAACCGAATAAGTGGTGGAGTGTGGTGGAGGAGGCAATTTCCAAAAGGAAAGATAAGCACACTGACTTCCTGTTATAGGAAGAAAAGAGGGCAGATACTTGGAGCCATTCTGTGACTAGAGAAAATGTTGCTAAAGTAAGGGCCATCTGTTACTCTTTCAATCTTTTCAAAAAAAATTTAAGGACATAGAAAAATTGCTGAGGAAACTATTGTATATATAATTGTTAAGAATATACATACAAATGGCTATCAGACACATGAAAAAATGTTCATCATCACTAGCCATCAGGGAGATTCAAATTCAAACCACATTGAGATACCACCTCACACCAGTTAGAATGGCCAAAATTAGCAAGACAGGAAACAACGTGTGTTGGAGAGGATGTGGAGAAAGCGGAACCCTCTTACACTGTTGGTGGGAATGCAAGTTGGTGCAGCCACTCTGGAGAACAGTGTGGAGGTTCCTCAAGAAGTTAAAAATAGAGCTTCCCTATGACCCTGCAATTACGCTACTGGGTATTTACCCCAAAGATACAGATGTGGTGAAAAGAAGGGCCATCTGTACCCCAATGTTTATAGCAGCAATGGCCACAGTCGCCAAACTGTGGAAAGAACCAAGATGCCCTTCAACGGACAAATGGATAAAGAAGATGTGGTCCATATACACTATGGAGTATTATGCCTCCATCAGAAAGGATGAATACCCGACTTTTGTAGCAACATGGACGGGACTGGAAGAGATTATGCTGAGTGAAATAAGTCAAGCAGAGAGAGTCAATTAGCATGTGGTTTCACTTATTTGCGGAGCATAACAAATAACACGGAGGACATGGGGAGATGGAGAGGAGAAGGGAGTTGAGGGAAATTGGGGGGGAGATGAACCATGAGAGTCTATGGACTCTGAAAAATAACCTGAGGGTTTTGAAGGGGCGGGGGGTGGGAGGTTGGGGGAGCCTAGTGGTGGGTATTGTGGAGGGCACGCATTGCATGGAGCACTGGGTGTGGTGTAAAACTATGAATTCTGTTATGCTGAAAAGAAATTTAAAAAAAAAAAGAATATATTTATATTCTAATGCCAAAGTCTTTAAAGACTGCATACGATGACCACAGTGGTCTCTCACTAATTCTAAAATATGGTCATTGGCCTTAGAAATCCAAAGCCTCTGGAGTGCCACCATCACAGCATTACCCACTTCCCAACCACTTCCCACCAAGTCCTGTAATAGTGACAAAACATTTCTAACCTGGTATAAAATGTTGATTCCTTAGAAAATAGAAATAAGCCCATTCTCAAGAACACTGACTCTGAAAAAGAAGAAAAAAGAAGGAGAAGGAGAAAAGAAGAAGGAAGAAGGGAAGAAGGAAGAAGAAGGAGACAAAGAAAAGGAGGAGGGGGAAGTCGTCTTCTCTCTGAAGAAAAAAATAAGTGGAAGAAAATGGTCAGCATTTCTTCAGTGCTAGGCCTTGTTTTTGATATTCATTTCATTTAATCCTCAAGCACGAATTTGAAGTAAATATTCCTATCCCAATTTTCCAGCAAGCTGGAACTCAGAGGGATTAATTAATTTACTGAAGTTCAAATAAAATAGTCAAGGTTACTTGACTCTAAACGGTTATTCTATATCTACCACATTGTGCTGTGCAGAATCATAAACAAGAGCTTACATTATGGAACCAAATCCAAGCTTCTTCGACTTCACAGCATCATAATTTTGGTCAGATTTCTTTCTCTCTCTGTGCCTCAATGCCTTCATCTGTAAAATGTCAATAATAGTTCTACTTCACTCAGCATCATGCACTTGGTACATAGTAAGTGGGTGATTAAAGTTATTTTCATTATGGCATAGGCATAAGAACAAAACTCAGAGAAGGTGGCAAGAAACTAAAGATAGCAAGGCATTATCCAATGTCTCACATGATTTGCACAGCATTTTGATTCTCTCCACTTTAATTGATGAAACATTTATTGCACATCCAATATATACAAGGAATAGTATAAAGATGACTTGGAACCAGATTCTATTGTTAAAGATTTATTCTCTCTTAAGAAATGGTCAAGGGGCACCTGTGTGACTCAGTTGTTTAAATGTCTGCCTTCATTTCAGGTCATGATCTCATGGTCCTGGGATAGAGCTCCATGTTGTGCTCCCCAATCATTGGGGAGCCTACTTCTCCCTCTCTCTCTGCAGAACCTCCAACCCCGCTTGTGCTCTATCTCTCTATCTGTGTGTGTGTGTGTGTGTGTGTGTGTGTGTGTGTGTGTGTGTGTGTGTGAAATAAATAAAATCTTTAACAAAAAAAAAGGAAGAAATGATTGAGATGTTACCATGAGCTAGATGGGAAGAGACATTCAATTAAAACAAGACCCATAATTTACTATCTCCAATTGTACAGTGAGCCTTTCAAAAGAAGAATTTCTTAGTCTCCATTTGTGTCTCCCCAGTGTCTATTTCAGTGCCCTAAAAACAGAAGTTACTTTAAAAATGTTCCAGGAAAGAAGAAAGGAAAAAGGGAACCAGGAGGAAGAGTTGAGTGGAAGAGAAAGAAGGAAGAGCAGGAGTAAATAAGAAGGGAGAGAGTCTTATGAAAGACTTTGAAAAAAATTGAAGACACAAAAAGATGGAAGACCATTCCATGCTCATGGAGCAGAAGAATAAACATTGTTAAAATGTCTATACTGCCTAGAGCAATCTATACTTTCAATGCCATCCCGATCAAAATTTCACTGGCATTTTTCAAAGAGCTGGAACAAACAATCCTAAAATTTGTATGTAATCAGAAGAGATCCCAAACTGCTAAGGAAATGTTGAAAAAGAAAAACAAAACTGGGGACATCACGTTACCTGATTTCAAGCTTTACTACAAAGCTTTGATCACCCAGACATCATGGTACCGGCACAAAAACAGATACATAAACCAGTGGAACAGAGTAAAGAGCCCAGATATTGACCCTCAACTCTATGGTGAAATAATCTTCGACAAACCAGGAAAAAATATACAGTGGGAAAAAAGACAGTCTCTTCAATAAATGGTGCTGGGAAAATTGGGCAGCTATGTGTAGAAGAATGAAACTCGACCATTCTTTTCCACTATACACAAAGAAATACTCAAAATAGATAAAAGATCTCAACGTGAGACAGGAATCTATCAAAATCCTAGAGGAGAACATAGGCAGTAACCTCTACGACATCGGCCACAGCAACTTCTTTCAAGATATGTATGAAGAGATATGTATTGCATGGAGCACTGGGTGTGGTGCATAAATAATGAATTCTGGAACACTGAAAAGAAATAAAATAAAATAAAATGAAATAAAAGAAGCACAATCAGAGGATTGTGAGACTTCAGAGGAAAGTAATATGAACTGACTGGAAATGTTGTGGTATTTGAGATATACTAAACAACTTGAGGAATGGGTTGGGACTTAGTCTTGTTCACTGTGCTTGACATGTAGTGGGATTCAATAAGCATTTGTTCTTTGATTGAGTTAATGGATGAATAGCAGGGGTGGGAAAGAGTCTTGAGAAACCACTGTTGGAATATGGACATGCTACTTCCCTTTCCTATTCTCAGACTGCTCGCTGGACAAATGAAGAATAAAATAATGCCTTTAATGTCTCCTACTAACATTTTTACCCCTAATTTTTTCCAGATTGTTTTTTGAAAAATCTAAAGAAAAACATTATTATCTGTTACATGGTGGCTAACCCACATTTTTATAACACTATGTCTCCCCTCTGGCTCCATGTAGACAGTTCCCAACACTGGAGGTATAAGAATTGAGGTTCCACAACTTTTTACAATATCTGAGACTCATTAAACATGTTAAACCAGAGAAATGTATCTAATGCCTTTTAAATGACACATTTTTTATGTCTCAGGAAATGAAGATGGCCTGTACAGTAAAAACCAAGAGTCTGACAAGTTACATGAACAACTTTATTTTAGATCTTTTCTGGACTAGTAGCTCAGATGTTCTGTCTCATTAAGTAACACTACTTTCTACTCCTTGTGCTGTTAAAGAGATAGGTCATAATACCTTTGAACTGCATGGTATATAGAGCTCTCTCTCTTGCCTACAAATGTTGAACAATTGAAACACAGTTCAAAGACTGTGAGCAAGGGAAGTGAGAAAGATAAGATAGGAAGGAGTTATTTAAACAAACCCCTTGAAGAATATCAAGATCATCTAATGAATGCTAAGATTTCCTGGGAAGGAAGGAGGGAGAGAGAAAGGAAGGAATTGAGATAGGGAAGAAAAAAAGAAGGAATTTAAGGTAGGTAATAGCTTACAATTTTTGAAAAGGGTATATTTAAGTCTACTGAGATGTATTCTTTGTGAAACATGGTGCCAGGCATTGCAGATAACACAATGAATGGGGCACAATCTCTTCAGCACCTTGCTTCAGAATGTGAAGACAGGTTAGTAAGCAGATGTTTTCAGTGTAACACAAGGGCCATATTAGAAGCATATCCACCATGCATTAGGACCTCTTAGACCTCTGAGTATGTCAAGAGCATGAAGAACAGAAATCATGTGAATTCCAGCACAGCCTCTTACTGCCTGGGTGATTTTTGGACAAGTCACATAATTTCAGCTTCCTATTTAATAGTAGTACTTACCACTAAGGACCATTGGGGATGTTAAATGAGACAGCATACATGGAAGTTCTTACCTCGGTGCAGGGGCCATAGAAGTTGTAATGTGTGTTTGCTCTATTATTTGAGAATATTCAATTCTGCTCTAAAAAACAAGAATAATAAATGGGATGGATGAAACCCTTTAAAAGTATTAAGTATAAAAAGGAACCAAAGAAGTAGTTTGTAAAATGAGGCAGATTTAACATGGCATATTAAATACCAATAGTAAGGGACGCCTGGGTGGCTCAGTTGGTTAAGCAGCTGCCTTCGGCTCAGGTCATGATCCCAGCATCCTGGGATCGAGTCCCACATCGGTCTCCTTGCTCGGTGGGGAGCCTGCTTCTTCCTCTGCCTCTGCCTGCCACTCTGTCTGCCTGTGCTCGCTCTTTCTCTCTCTCTCTCTCTGACAAATAAATAAATAAAATCTTTTAAAAAAAAAAAAAAACCTCTACCTTTCATTTAAAAAAAAATAAATAAATACCAATAGTAAGTAAGTTAGTAACCCATAAGATGTGTTAAAGATGGATAGGATAAAAGAATATATGAGAGAATTAAAAAAAAGAGTGCTCCTAATAAATAGAAAGGGATGAAAAGATAAATGCATAGGTACATTATGCCTTCTGGGATGACAACTATGTCATCAAAAAATCAGCTATCCAGTATGGGCCTATTATGTCCCAGTGTATCCTCTGCCCAAGAAACACAAATAAAATCCTAACAGCTCCTCGGGCGAATTTGTGAGCTATGGGCTCTGCCATGTGTATTTGCACCTGCATCTCTATGAAAAACAGAGTATGTGTTTGAGCCCAGATACTTTGTGTTTACTGGGCCCTTTTACTCAAACCTCAATGCTGGTCCGTGCATATACAATATCAGTGAGGAAAGCTGATGTAACAGAGACAAAATATCATCACATATTTTGGTAGTATGGTGCAAGCATCTTGCTTGTATCTTAGCCTACATATACTAACCAGATCTCTTTCTCTTTCCATCTCTTCTTCTTTTAAATTGGTTTGATAAGCTCTATAATTAAGGCACCTTAATCTGGTCTCTAAACACTCCTGTCCCATGACCTCTAAGATGGCTTACCTATTTATAGGCTGCCATTACTTCCAACTGATTTCCTACATGTCAGAAGTTGTTCATATTAGTTCCTTTTCTTCTTTTATCTTACTGCAAGATAATAAAGTAATTGCAGTACATCCTCGAATGAGTATGGCTTGATTATATTTTTCTGTTTGACTCTACTTATACAAAATATGTCTATCATGGTATGTCCCACTCACAGGTACTTCTGCGTAAACAGCCTACACAATTCCACCTCTCTGGACCAAGGGTTGATTGATACAATACGAGATAACCATTGGCTGGCCAGTGACCTGAGACTTGTGAAATATGATTCAAAAAGATCAGGTTGGCAAGCCAAATAATTATGTTGAGAGTTTGGACCTGAGACACTGAAGCTATTATCAGTTAAAAGAGGTCTGTGGAAAGAACCAAGATGCCCTTCAATGGCTGAATGGATAAGGAAGATGTGGTCCATATACACTATGGAGTATTATGCCTCCATCAGAAAGGATGAATACCCAACTTTTGTAGCAACATGGATGGGACTGGAAGAGATTATGCCGAGTGAAATAAGTCAAGCAGAGAGAGTCAATTATCATATTGTTTCACTTATTTGCAGAGCATAACAAATAACATGGAGGACATGGGGAGATGGAGAGGAGAAGGGAGTTGAGGGAAATTAGAGGGGGAGATGAACCATGAGAGACTATGGACTCTGAAAAATAACCTGAGGGTTTTGAAGGGGCGGGGGGTGGGAGGTTGCGGGAGGCAGGTGGTGAGTATTATGGAGGGCATACATTGCATGGAGCACTAGGTGTGGTGCAAAAACTATGAATTCTGTTATGCTGAAAAGAAATTTTTAAAAAATTTAGTAAACCCATGAAAAAAAAAAGAGGTACTAAAGTGGGCAGGCCATGATATAGCTAAGGGCTGGAGTGGAAAGTGAGCAAAGAGATGAACAGAGCTCTACTGGCCATAGTCAGGATGGTGAGAAAGAAAGAGAATGCTGGTCTGTGAAAAGATGGAGCAGAGTAGACACACAGGAAGAAGCAGAGATATCACTGAAGAGTGACCACATTCTCCCAGGAGAAAAAGGGTTGGGAAATTTTCCTTAGTGGAAGCTTTCCATTTTCCAGCTTTACTGGGGCCCAACCATTCTGAAGCTTCCCTCTCGGGTCTTACACACCAATGTAGTTTATAAGTAACTTTCATTTCCTTGCTCTTATTTCTTGCAACCAAAACAATAAAAGGTTTCATTAGAATACTACTTGTTCATTTTAATATTCCAAATAACCTCATTTAGAAGTCACTTACACCTCTTACTTTAAGAGCCTATACTGATGGTAAAACTATATGATTCAATTAATATGGTGTCACTCATATACTTAAGTGCCACACTGTTGGTATGTCATAAAAGACACCAGCTGTGCAGACCCTAGTAAATTAGAGTATTTGCTGATGACATTGAAGCCACCAAGAGAACACTGGTCCCCTTACACCTATCCCATTTAGAGCAATTAATCCCAGGAAGCATCATAGTCTCATGCTACTGGATAAGTTAATGACAGAGAAATAAGTAGCATACCCTTAAATTCATCCAATTTATAAAAATGCCAATAAAAATTGTCATCAATTAGCAAACTGAGTGTGAGAGAGCAGTAATGTTGCTTCTCCAGAAAACTTACTACATTTGATAGTTGGATCACATTTCGCCTAGACATAATTATTTCTTGGTGAAAAATTAATTAGCAAAAAAAAAAACCCTAAAGTCAAGGCAACATTAAAACTCTTATTTAAAATAACATTTTGAGTTAGAAATAATTTTTAAAGCTGGAAATCAGTTCAATGGTTAATACATGCTTAATAGAACTTCAGTTGAGAAATTCATTTTTAGGTTCTCTGTGATGTGCTTACAAACATTTTTATGTGACTACATCTAGGTGAAATGTGATCCAACTAAAATGTAGTAAGTTTTCTGGAGAAGCAACATTACTACTCTCTCACACTCAGTTTGCTAACTGATGACAATCTTTATTGGCATTGCCCCTAACTACATTCCAAGGACTTTGTCAAGGACTTTTGACAAATAGATTGTTACCCCCATGTACAAAAGAGGAAACTGAGATTTAGAGAAATAATATTACTTGCCGAGGGATACAAAGCAAGTGAATTACAGGGCTCATATTCTAATTAAAATGTGTCTAGCTCCAAACCTAGCTTTTCTATTTAATCATGTTACTTCAACTCGATAAAAATGTGTCAAATTAATCCTATTTAAGGAATAAAATAAGTTCTATTTTAATCATTTCTAGAAACTTGTTTGGCTGTCTCAAGCCTTGTTTAAACACAATAAACAGTTTAGGCTTTTTCACTGACTTGAAGAGACCATTAATCAAGATCACTGATACTCTCCAAGATGTAAAAAGGTGCTGGTCGGAGGCTCTCCAACAAGCTAGAACTTGTTATCCCTTTAAGAAATGGCCTTCATTCATCACAGTGTCTGAATATCATACATTTGCTAAATAAATAAATGAAAATCCCTCAGGCACCTGAAACTCAGCATCTCCAAAACTAAATTCATTTTTTCTGTTTCCCTTTTCCAAAAATATAACAATAAACTTATCTGCCTTATACTTCCATACATCAATGTATATGATTACCATCCATTCCATTTCCTACAGCAGAACTCTAGAAGTCATCCTTGACTCCTCCTGTTTCCGGTGCCCTACATTCAATGTGTTACTATACTAGACACCTTCCAGATACCCTCTCTCCAGATCTATTTTTCGTCTCATTTCTTCCTTGCTCTGTGTCCTAGGAGCTGGATACATATGGAGGGCATCAGGGAGCTTATATTCAGCACATACAGAGCTGCAAGAATATATTTTTAAAAGAGAGGGAAAAGTGAGGTTGGTGTAATTATGCCTATGGCTCCATCTCTACTAGGATCCTGTGAGCTGGATGTAACCTTAGTCATAGGTCACAGATCTGTCAGCATTTCTGCAGCGTTCTTTCTCACCAGGTTCTTATAACTTCTCTCTCCTCTTGCTATTTAAGCCTAGAGGTGGAAATAACTGCCCATTGTATTAATCCTCCTTATAACATACCTACATTCTGCCCTCACCTTTATAAATATTCACTTAACTAAAACTCAACTCAAAATAACTCATTTGAGTGTGCCCTTTCTTTTCTGTATCCTAACTGTAATCTAATCCTGTTTATTCTAGATATTTCTTTTTTTTTTAATTTATTTATTTGTCAGAGAGAGAGGGAAAGAGAGCGAGCGAGCACAGGCAGACAGAGTGGCAGGCAGAGTGGCAGGCAGAGGCAGAGGGAGAAGCAGGCTCCCTGCCAAGCAAGGAGCCCAATGTGGGACTCGATCCGAGGATGCTGGAATCATGACCTGAGCCAAAGGCAGCCGCCTAACCAACTGAGCCACCCAGGGGTCCCTATTCTAGATATTTCTTGAATCTGTCTACTTCTCAATGACTTTGCCTTAATTTGGAACTTCATCTTTTATTTTCTGGATTTCTGCAATGACCTCTTGACCAATCTCTAATTCATTCTCCATATTCTAATTAGCGATATCTTCTTTAAAAAAAAATATCAGGTCACCACATCATGACTTTGTTTAAGACCCTTCAATGACTGACTCTTCACTATACTATGGCTCCAAGCCCTCAGAAAGCCCAACAAGTCCCTGTGTTACCTGGTCCACGTTCACCTCACTGGATTGACTGTTTGACATTCCCTATCCCCTTGAACTCTATTTTAGCCACACTGGTTTATAGTTAACCATACCTCCCTAATGCACTGTGCTTGATTTCCGAACTCCTAACTGGTCTTAGTATGATTTCTCTCTCCAGATCAACCTTTCCACTTAAGTTCCATTGGCTAACTCCTACATCCCCTGAAGGACACACTTCAGCTTCATCATCTCTGAGAAACCTTTGCGCAGATCTCTTCCCATTCTAGGTTAGTTTTCTTTCTCTGTGTTCCCACGTGTCTCTCTTTGTGATGATACTGATCACAATGCTTGCCCCTACTAGACAACAGTTTCCTTGAAGGCAATAACCAAGTCTATTATCTCTGTATCCATAGCTCCAGGAAAGTACTTGACATAGAATAGGTATTCAATAAAGGTTTGTTGAATTAATTTAGCCCCCTGAACATTCCTCCCAGCAAAATACAAACCTTACAAAATAAACTTTCCTTATATTCTCCTTATCAAGGTGTCTTTGGTACAGAAGTGTTTGTGATATGCATGTTTGCCTGAAATATGAGGTGATATTGATTTGTATGTATATTTATATTTCATGCAGTCACATTATGCCATGCTTTGGTAATAGCTGCATAATTCTCCCACTGGGAGAGCAGTTTCTATAATCGCAGTTGATGATTTCTTTTTATAGACTTTATATTTTATGCACTGCTTTTTATTGTCAGAAATCAAATTAAGAAAGGGAATTTTTCTGAAATGAGGGTTCTGGCCCTGAAAACTATAAATCCAAAGGTAGGAACTTATCTATCCCAATGAAATACCAGGTAAATTACCACAGAGATTACAAACTGCTTGAGAAAATAGTTTTCAATTCACCAAAATAGAGTAGGATGTAAAATCAGAACAAATATGATGTGGAGAGAAAGACTCACAGAACCTAGGATCTTGAACTTTGTGGACTAAATTGCTGAGATACTATATCTATTATGGATACCAGTGTTACACTTAATTTTTTTTTCTCTGCTCTTTTTTGTCAAAAGATAGACTCTACAGTTGTAGAACAAAGGAAGTAAAGTGTGGTGTTTTAGTCTTTATGTATAATAAAATACTACTTGGCCCTCTTTACCCCTTTAACTCACTCATTCCCAGGAAAGTAGGAGTGATTTGAAAGTAGGATTTTTTTTCCTTAGAAATTTGGTTGGGAATAAAGCAAGTACATTCAGATAACTCTTCTCTTCTTTCCCATTTGGAGTGGGACTATTTACAGAGAGTATCCATTCTCCCTGCACCCTAAGAGTTGCCTGTGTCTATTGAATTTAGGGGCTTACTAATAGAAAACCCATTTGGCTACAAATTAAAGTCATATTCTCCAACACCTAAATTTTGCCCATAAAGAAATTTTGGGCCCCTTGTCTATATACTCTTCTTATTTCTCAATTAGTTCAAAATCAGTCAAACAATACCTTACCCCTTCCATCCTAATTAATTCTCTCTAAACACAAACACAACACACACACACACACACACACACACACGCACAGCAGCAGCAGCAGCAGCAGCATTTGAATGAAAAACTTTAGCCAAAATGGTAGGTCTTTAAACTGAAAGAAAAAAAAAGGAATTGGTAAGAGGAGAATTCCTGGGAATGACCATAGAATAATGATTACAGAAACTCTATCATTCAACAGTGGAGAACATGCTGAAGCAAAGTCTATGAAAAAGACTTCAGC
This sequence comes from Mellivora capensis, assembly GCA_004024625.1. Lineage (NCBI taxonomy): Eukaryota > Metazoa > Chordata > Mammalia > Carnivora > Mustelidae > Mellivora > Mellivora capensis. The sequence continues at coordinate 10,946 of PISX010020647.1, read as the reverse complement.
TGCAGGTATTAAAATAGTAAAATAAAACTTGAAGAGATCTAGTGCATTAAAAAACCCAAATAAAAACAATACACCAGTGCACTGAATCAGGAAGAAGGCCAAAACCAAGGCCAAAACCAAGGACTCCCAGTGAGAGTAACTAAGACTGTGTTTATCAAAATAATTGGTAACAAAGACTAAAGTAACAAGAGTGGACTTGCAGCACCACATGTAAATAAATGAGAGTGGTAAACTAATGGAAGATATTTTTCTTTTTACTTCTATAGTCTCTCTCTCTCTCTCTCTCTTTTGAGAGGGAGGTGTAACAGAGGGAGAGGGAGAGGGAGAAACCAAGCAGGTTCCACACCCATAGTGGAGCCCAATGTAGGGCTCAATCTCACAACTCTGAGATCATGACCTGAGCTGAAACCAGAGTCAGATGTCCCCCAGATGTCCCAGTCTACTTCTATAATATTAAGTAGTTCATATACTTCAGCATTAATTGAAATAATAACCCTAATTACATATGATAGGTTTCATTCTATAAGTGAGGGAATAGAGATTAAAGGAAGTTAAGAGACTTTCCAAGTATGTTGTAAAAAAATTTAATCTTGCTCAAAAACAGGGGCACCTGGGTGGCTCAGGTCATGATCTCAGGGTCCTGGGATTGAGCACCCCATCAGGCTCTCTTCTCAGCAGGGAGCCTACTCCCCCACCCACTGCCTGCCTCTCTCCATACTTGTGATCTCTGTCTATCAAATAAATAAATACAATCTTTAAAAAAAAAAATCTTGCTCAAAAAGAGGTCTGGCCTTTGTCTTGGTCTACTGGGAAATACAGCATCTAGGCTTGCTTGGGGAGCCTTGGGCTAGCCAAATAACAACAATCTGAGTTAAAATGGGGGCTTTGACCCACACCAACCATGTGGTGATTTAGGGTGGGAGTTATAGACCACACCTGGTGGGGCTTTAAACTAGAGACTGAGATCAACCATGTGAGCAATTAATCCATCTGCCATGCCTATGTAATGGAGCTTCTTTAGTTGAGCTTCTTTGGTTGGCAGTACTCCATCCATATACAGTCATACATCACTGCCAGAAGAACACAATTGCCAAAAATGTAACGATGGAAGCTTCATTTTGGAACACTCCTAGAATCTACTCTAGGCATCTCTTCCTTTGACTGATCTTAATCCCTATAATAAACTGTATCTGTGAGTACAACAACTTTTCATGGGTTGTGTGAAAGTTTTTCTAGCAAACTATCAAACCTGAGGGTAGTTTGAGGAACCCTTCCTTCCACGGTGAACAAAACTTGCAGTATGAATGAGAAGTGAGGGCTATCTTATGGATGACTGGATACCTCTAAGTCTGTAGCTGACCCTAACTCTTACACCAGCATAACCCATGAGACACTATGTGTGGCTCTGCAGTTTGCACACTGCAAACTCTAGAATGTACCATTTACATAGAGTACACCTATTATCACCAAGTAACACTACTCAATAGGCCAGTTATTTTTTTTTAAGATTTTATTTATTTACTTGACAGAGAGACGGAGAGATCACAAGTAGGCAGAGAGGCAGGCAGAGGGGGAGGAGAAGCAGGCTCCCCGTCAAGCAGAGAGCTCGATGTGGGGCTCGATCCCAGGACCCTGAGACCATGACCTGAGCCGGAGGCAGAGGCTTAACCCACTGACCCAGGCACCCCAGGCCTTTTAAATAACACATATTCTCACCAGTCTCATTAAAGATTATAAGAATAATGAAACACCAGTATCAATTGTTTTTTTTAAAGATTTTATTTATTTATTTGACAGACAGAGATCACAAGTAGGCAGAGAGGCAGGCAGAGAGAGAGGAGGAAGCAGGCTCCCTGCTGAGCAGAGAGGCCAATGTGGGGCCCGATCCCAGGACCCTGGGATCATGACCTGAGCTGAAGGCAGAGGCTTAACCCACTGAGCCACCCAGGCACCCCCCCCCCAGTATCAATTGTTTAAGCCATATAACAGCCTTATCAGAAATAGGCTTTAAGCCAAATAAAACTCAAGTTTAAACAACCAAAACTTGGTGTGGCAAAATCAAATATTGTGGGGTAACTATGCAATGACTGACAATTCCTAGAGTTGGAGCATATCTGTGTGTGGTGGTTCTGTTAACCCACACAGAAAGATGTAAAGTCATAGCCCAAACAAAGTCCTAGCACAGGATCACTACCAGTCCAAGAGGCCATGGTGCAAATAAGTCTACATAAGGGAACTAAACAAAATAAAACAAATTATAGGTGGGCAGTTGTTAAGATTCAGAAGCTTGGAGATTTGTAGGACTTAACAGTAAATAATTAAATATCCTAGTTGTATGATGGGGAAAAAAACCTACTGTTCCCAAGATGGAATGATGATCTACTATGAAGTCTATGGCTGGAAATTTCTTGGGGCACCTTGGATTACTTCCTGAGGAAATGTCTGGAATATATCTACTCATTGCACAGCAAAGTTAGTGGAAGCCAATAGGTTACACATAAAGCAAATAAAAAATAAATATTATTGTTTAGTAAAATGTTTAAAGTTGACCCTTGAACAATGTGGAGGTTTGGGGTGCTAACACCCATGCATTTGAAAATATGGTATACTTTGGACTTCCCAAAAACTTAACTGTTAACAGCCTTACTGATAACATAAACAGTTGACTGATATGTGTTTGTATGTTATATTTATTATATACTGTATTCTTACAATTAAGTAAGCTAGAGAAAAGAAAACATTATTATGAAAATCATGAGGAAGAAAAAATACATTTACAGTACTGTATCATATTTAAACTTTTCAAACTATTCAAATGTTTGTTGTTAAACAGTCAACAGTATCATTCAAAAAAGAACTATAATATTACACAAAGAGGATAACTACTTTAAGTTTCAATTTTAAGAAAAGAGTACAGTTCTCTGCCAAGAGGATTTTAAACACAATTTCTTTTTATTTAAGATTTTATTTATTTATTTGACAGAAATCACAAGTAGGCTGGGGGGGGGTTGCTGCTGAGCAGAGAGCCTGATATGGGGCTCGATCCCAGGATTCTGAGATCATGACCCAAGCAGAAGGCAGAGGCTTAACCCACTGAGTCACCAAGATGCCCCTTTAAACACAATTTCTAATTCTTTGTTGTTTGCCCAACTTCTAGCACAGGGATAGGACATAGCTCTCAATAAAGGGTAGTTGGATTTGTTAAATTAATGAAAACAAGTGGGAAACAGTACTGTAATCTAAGCCCTATTTCCTGAAAGACTCCTCTCTCTCCTACCCTCTACCTTTTATTAACCAACTCCATCTTAGGGAAGGGAAGGGGAGGGGAGGGGAGTGGTGGGGATGGAAGAGAAGAGAAGGGAAGGGAAGGGAAAGGAAGGGAAGGGAAGAGATAAAAATAGTAGTAATACTAATATTCCTTCAGCTCTAGAAGTATAATGATTCTGCTTCTCTGTCTTCTATAGTTTATAGTGCTAAGTGAAATGGATAGAAAATCTGAAAAATAGGTTGCAAAATAATTTAGATACTCATTATTTTATTATAGATGATGATGAAAAGCAGCAATTATGAGATATTGACCTTGACCTTATTCAACATTAAAATTCAATATTAGTTGTTCTGACCATATAATAGTCTTACTGGTAATAAGCACAAAGTCAATAAAATCCAGGGCAAGGCAAAGTAAAACTTTGCACCCCATGATCAAGTCTCTTGAGGCAGCTGTGCAAAACTTGACATTTAATTTAAAAAGCATGGGGGCATGATGGAAAAGCATCTCTGTGTGGAGAGTGGAGAGCAGTGGCGCATTTTATTTGACATGGTGGATTTGCTTTCCTTTATTTTCATATTTTAATAAGTTCAACTCATGAAAGCATAATGAAAATAGAAAGATCAGCTATAATCAGGATGCATGGACATTTGGGGATCTTGATTTAAAAAGCAGTTGCTTTACTAAGTCTTTCAACAAAATGTAAATTAAACAGATGAAATTGCCTAAAACATCACTGATTCCCAAGGGAATGTAATCATGCTTAAATGCCAACACTAAATTAATCAGAGGAACAGAATGTGGAGATGAGAAATTTCATTTTAAGCAGCTTCATGTTTCATTAAAGTAAGTGGACATGGCAGGTCAGGTTAAGACTTTGCAAAGAATGATTTGAAAAGCAAAAGGCAAAGGTTTCCATCTCAAAACTATGCAGCCACAAAGCCTATTCAAATAGAACTGAATGTTAATTCATGTGCATTGTATTCTCCATAACCGATAATTTTTTTAGATACTCCTTTTTTCTCAGTGCAGAATTCTGGAGGAAAATGTATTAATATTTGTGTAACTATGTTGTTTTCTTCAAAATAGCTTAGTTATAGTTTCATGTACTATACTTAAATTGAATATAAATAGTCATGTTCTACACTAAATGGTCTACAAAAATAAATTGAGCTGCCAATTGAAACATGGCATGTATTTAACTTAGAAAAGGCAAAGAAAGGGGTTTGGATGAGATGGCAAATGAACAAAAAATCTGTCAGAATTTATTTGTTCAACAATGTTTTTTGAAAGCCTTTTCTATACTAGGCACTGTTGTAGATGCTTGGCATGCACATTAAACACACACACACACAGAGATCTTTAGATTTTAAATAGTAAATTCTGTCATATAGAATATAATAACTGAAATGGAAAAAATATTAGATTGGAAGAGAAGATGCATGGTTGAGGGAAAGACACAAGTTGTAGTTTCAAAGAGGATTATTGGGCAGGCTTCACTATATGGGGGATTTGAAAGAGATGAGAGGGTTATCCATAGAGATGTTTGTAGGTTCATTCCAGATGGAGGGAATAGTCAGTTCAAAGACCCTGAGGCTGAAGCATGCTTTTTTACTTGACTGTGGATCACAAGAAACAAGTCAAAGAATAATTTTAAAAAAAAAAGATGACTTCAACATTTTTGACATAGCTTCTAAAAGGCAGAAGTTGTCATCAACTGAGATGAAGAGGATTGTGAGTATGAAAAACTTGGGGTTGGGGAACATAAGTTCAGTATTGGACATGCTGTGTTTGTAATGACAAGTAGTAATCCAAATGGAGATACAAAGAAATGATTAAATCTGTAAGTTTATAATATAAGAGACATCTGGCCTAGAGATATAAATTTGGTAATTCTTTGCATATAGATTATAAAGCCATAATAACAGAGACCTGAGATTAGGACTCACTTATTCAGCCAAGAAATACAGTTTTCCAATTTTTAGTCTTTATCTTTTGCCTCTTTCTCTCCTTTTTAAAGATTTTAATTCCAGTATAGTTAACATAAAACATTATATTAGTTTCAGGTGTACAATATAGTGATTCAACAATTCCATACATTACTTAGTACTCATCACATTAAGTGTATTCTTTAATTCCCATCAGCTATTTCACCGCCCACATCCCCTCTGATGACCAGCAGTTTCTTCTATGTAGTAAGAGTCTGTTTCTTGATTTTTCTTTCTTTTTATTTTCCTTTGCTCATTTGTTTTGTTTCTTCAATTCCACATATGAATGAAATCATATGGCACTTGTCTTTTCCTGATTGACTTATTTCATTTAGCACTGTACTCTCTACATCCATGCATGTCATTGTAAATGGCAAGATTTCATTCTTTTTTATGGATGAGTAATATTCCATTGTATATATGTCATATCTTCTTTATCTGCTATCTATTGATAGACACTTGGGCTGCTTCCAAAATATGGCTATTGTAAATAATGTTGCTGTAAACATTGGAGGGCATGTATCCCTTTGAAGGAAACAACAAAAAAAGCGAAAAGGCAACCTACTGAATGGGAGAAGATATTTGCAAATGACATAACTGATTAATGGTTAGTATCTAAAATACAGAAAGAACTTGTAAAACTCAACACCCAAAAAATAAGAAACCCAATAAAAAATGGGCAGAAGTCATGAGCAGACATTTCCCCAAAGACATACAGATACAGACACATGAAAAGATACTCATCATCACTGATCATCAAAGAAAAACAAATCAAAACTAAAATAAGATCACCTCACACCTACCAGAATGGCTAAAATCAACAACACAAGAAACAAGTGTTGGTAAGGATTCGAGGGAAAGGAACCCTCTTGCACTGTTGGTGGGAATGCAAACTGGTACAGCCACTGTAGAAAACAGTGTGAAGTTTCCTCAAAGAGTTAAAAAATAGAACTAATTATGATCTAGTAATCACACTACTGGTTATTTACTTAAAAAATACAAAAACACTAGCCCTTTCTCTTTTGATCTTTTCTGTTAATATCACATCCTACCTATTAAAGTCAACTAACTCATCCAGCTCAAATGAAATCTCCTCTGAGAGGCTTTCCACTACCAGAATATTAACATCTATTCTTGTTTTATTTTCATAGCCCTTTGTTGGAGGGTCCTCTTTCCATTTGTATCATAGTCTATCTTATCATACAACCCTGTATTTCACATCTCCCCCACAACCAACATCTGCCTGACTGAAAGAAACTCTGGAACAAAGATTTATTTTAGTCATTGTTATGCTTCTACCTCAATGCCTCTCCTAGAGCCTAACACAGTGCCTAATGTAGTAGGTGTTAATTGAATGTATTAGGTCAAATTGGGTTACTAAGTCTTCAAGTTAACATAGAGAATCATGTAAGTGAAGAAAAAGAGAAAAGTCATGTTTTTTATCTAGTTTGTGTGCAGCTTGAACCGGAATTGGAGAATTACAGAGAAGTTTCTGTCATATATAAGGGCATTTCTCAAGTGGAGAACAGAAAATTATTTAGCACTTACACTGTATGAAGCACTTTAAATACATTATTTCATTTTATTTGTTTAACAAACTCATCTTTTTGGTAGAATTAGCCTGATTTTACAAATACAAAGACTGCATAGTAAATAGAATAAACAGGAACTTGAGCCCAGACATATCTGACGTAAGAGCTCATCTTCCCTCCACCATCCCATTGCTTTACTTGGGGTTATCAGAGCTCTGAGAATCACAAGAGTCCAAAAATGGCTGGCGACATCTTTAGACTTCTGCCAATATGAGACTGAAAAGTTGTGCCCTCTATTTTCAAATTAAGAGATCATCCTCCACTGCACCATCCCACCTTCACTACCTACCTTGAAAGCTTCATAGTTTAGGAGGGAAAGGAAAATTAGCTCAAAAAAGGATGAAAGAGGAAACTCAGAGAGCTGGGCTAGGCCTTGGATTTTTCTGATAGTTGACTATGTCCCTCATTCAGGCTTCATGGCCCAGGACACCACTAGTCCTCATCACCTAAAGCCCAAAATTCCAGTCTGATAAATATTATATTAGATTGTTTATGACCAGTAAAGGAAGTCAGTCTAGTCTTAACATCTGCCTTTACCAAGCCATCTAGCTAGAGGCAACATGCACAGTGAATCAAGAAAAAGACCTACAGTCAAATAACATGGGTTGGAATCCCAGCCCTACCATTTAGATTAGATGTAGAGCCTCAAAGAAATCATTTAATTTCTCTGACCCTAATTTTTGCATCAAGAAAAAGAGGGCAGTAATACATGCCCTGCCTACCTCATAGGACTGTTATAAGAATAGAAGAGATAATGTAAGGACAGGTGCTTCAGAATCTAGATATATTATTCTACCTTTATCTCTCTATTTAGGTTTATGATTACTATTTCTGCAGTTTGGTTTGCATAAGTTCTCTGTACAGTGTGTAAGAGACATGAAGAAGGATCTGGGCTTGTGACCAAGGCATCTAGATATCTAAGACAGAGGAATGACCCAGAAATGAATAATAGGCTTAATAGGAATGTTCCTTTAAGCACAGAATGATTTGATGGACTTCAAATAGATGGAAGCAAATCCCCAAAGCAAATAAAACACAAAGGACATCTACATAGGGTAGGTTACAGAAAATGCCACAATTATTTGCAACTTCTCCCATCAAGGGTAGAACATATTTCTCCACCCTTTAATCTGTCTAGACTGGTGATTTGCTTTGGGTGATAGCAGCATATAGTGATCCTGACATTATGCAGGTTCTGAGTCTGAGCCACAAAGGGCTTTGCCCACTTCTATCTGCTCCTTTGGATTCTTGCCAAAGTCATCTAGGCTTGTCTTATGGATGATTAGAGACCACATGTAACTAACACTATTCCATTAATCCGTCTTGGACCAGTGAGCCCCAGCTCACTGACCATATATGCATGAATGAATTCAGCCAAAATCAACAAAATCTGGCCCCATGCAACCATTTCCAGACCAAATTGCTAAACCATAGAATCATGAGTTAAATAGTTATTTGTAAGTTACTAATTTGGGGAGTGACTTGTTACATAGAAAATAATAACTGTTCTGACAACTGAGCTTATAGGAATGGGAACTTGCAGCTGCATCTGAGTTGTTCCCATATCTATCATGTCTGTTTTTGGAAAGTTTCTATTTGCTCATCATGAAAGTTAGCTGGAGATGGACAAAGGAGTAGAACCCTCCTTTGCCTCTAAACAAGTAACAGTTGACTTGGTAGCTTGAGAATGTGAGCAAAATTGGAAGGTCCATTTTACCTGGTCTCAAATGAATCTCTAAGAAGGAAAAGAAATGAACTAGTGGGATAAGCAATAGGAAAATGAGCAGTATACTCTGAGTTGCAAACCTTCAACTTCCTGTAAAGAAATCCAGTAATTCAGACTTCAATGGCTCACTTTGTTCACTTGGATGGGTATTCAGCACAAACATTAATTTCACAATGTAATGAGGCAGAGCCCATTTTCTTCCTATCCAGTAGAAAGTGAAATTGCAGTCCACCTTCATTATAAATCAAAATGCCTTTCTTACCTTACTTGTTAATAACAAATATGTATTTCCCATTTCACCCCCAATGTTTAGAGAAGTCAAACATTAAGGGACTTACTTCATACAATATTCTGCTTTGCTCAAATTTATTTTCAAGACTTTCCCCAGAGGTCACTGAACCTCTGGTCTAAAAAGTTTTTGTGGGGTTTTTAGATTTTTTTGTTTATTTATTTGAGAGAGAGAGAGAGAGTACAAGCAGGATTAGGGGCAGAAGCAGAGGGAAAGGGACAGGCAGACTCCACTCTGAGAACAGAGCCTGATGCGGGGTCTCAAACGCAGGACCCCAAGATCACAACCCGAGGCAGTCAGACACTTAACCAACTAAGCCACCCAGGCACCCTTAAATAGGCTTTTTATAAGTTAGAAAGTCTAGATTTTTTTTATTTTTTTTTATTTTTTATAAATATATAATGTATTTTTATCCCCAGGATACATGTCTGTGAATCGCCAGGTTTACACACTTCACAGCACTAACCGTAGCACATACCCTCCCCAATGTCCATTACCCCATGCCCCTCTCTCGATCCCCCTCCCCACAGGAACCCTCAGTTTGTTTTGTGAGATTAAGAGTCACTTATGGTTTGTCTCCCTCCCAATCCCATCTTGTTTCTTTTCTTCTTTTCCTACCCCCCCAACCCCCATGTTGCATCTCCACTTCCTCATATCAGGGAGATCATATGATAGTTGTCTTTCTCTGATTGACTTATTTCACTAAGCATGATACCCTCTAGTTCCATCCATATCATTGCAAATGGCAAGATTTCATTTCTTTTGATGACTGCATAGTATTCCATTGTGTATATATACCACATCTTCTTTATCCATTCATCTGTTGATGGACATCTAGGTTCTTTCCATAGATTGACTATTGTAGACACTGCTGTTATAAACATTCGGGTGCACGTGCCCCTTCGGATCACTACATTTGTATCTTTAGGGTAAATACCCAGTAGTGCAATTGCTGGGTCATAGGGTAGTTCTATTTTCAACTTTTTGAGGAATCTCCATGCTGTTTTCCAGAGCGGTTGCACCAGCTTGCATTCCCACCAAAAGTGTAGGAGGGTTCCCCTTTCTCCACATCCTCGCCAGCGTTTGTCATTTCCTGACTTGTTAATTTTAGCCATTCTGACTGGTGTGAGGTGATATCTCATTGTGGTTTTAATTTGTATTTCCCTGATGCCGAGTGATGTGGAGCACTTTCTCATGTGTCTGTTGGCCATCTGGATGTCTTCTTTGCAGAAATGTCTGTTCATGTCCTCTGCCCATTTCCTGATTGGGTTATTTGTTCTTTGAGTGTTGAGTTTGATAAGTTCTTTATAGATTTTGGACACTAGCCCTTATTCTGATATGTCATTTGCAAATATCTTCTCCCAATCTGTCAGTTGTCTTTTGATTTTGTTAACTGTTTCCTTTGCTGTGCAAAAGCTTTTGATCTTGGTGAAATCCCAATAGTTCATTTTGGCCCTTGCTTCCCTTGCCTTTGGCGATGTTCCTAGGAAGATGTTGCTGCGGCTGAGGTCGAAGAAGTTGCTGCCTGCGTTCTCCTCAAGGATTTTGATGGATTCCTTTCTCACATTGAGGTCCCTCATCCATTTTGAGTATATTTTCGTGTGTGGTGTAAGGAAATGGTCCAATTTCATTTTTCTGCAAATGGCTGTCCGATTTTCCCAACACCATTTATTGAAGAGTCTGTCTTTTTTCCATTGGACATTCTTTCCTGCTTTATCAAAGATTAGTTGACAATAGACTTGAGGGTCTATTTCTGGGCTCCCTATTCTGTTCCATTGATCTATGTGTCTGTTTTTGTGCCAGTACCATAGTGTCTTGATGATGACAGCTTTGTAATAGAGCTTGAAGTCCAGAATCGTGATGCCACCAACTTTGGCTTTCTTTTTCAATATTCCTTTGGCTATTCGAGGTCTTTTCTGGTTCCATATAAATTTTAGGATTATTTGTTCCATTTCTTTGAAAAAGATGGGTGGGATTTTGATAGGGATTTCATTAAATGTGTAGATTGCTTTAGGTAGCATAGACATTTTCACAATATTTGTTCTTCCAATCCAGGAGCATGGAACATTTTTCCATTTCTTTG
>PISX010020646.1:0-27297 GCA_004024625.1 Mellivora capensis | reverse complement strand
TGAGGTCTGTAGACAACACCCCAAGGGCTTCTTCACTCAGCCCTCTACTGAGTCCTCACTCCTCTACTCAGACTTCACTCTTCTCCTGATGTACTCTCCAGCATTAAACCCAGCCCTCCCCAGCTTCTGTCTTTTCTTTCCCCCTGTATAACCACTCGTTTACTCTGTACTCGCAGTTGCCTCTTCACCAGCATCTCCAGTTGCTCCTGACGCATTTGAGAAGGTCCCGTCCTCGCGGTACCATCTGGGACGATCCTACCCCACTTCTTGGTCCCAACTCGAAGCTGACTTAACTCTAACCGGCATCTCAGGCTCAGACCTCCCTTGAATTCCAGAACCACATCCAAGTTTTGGCTGGAGAAGTTTCTTGGGCGTCTCATGCTGAACATACACCCAGTTTGGCATACAGCTTCTTCCCTCCCAACCCCAAACCAGCTTCTCTCCTCCCTCTCCTACTTTGTCGGCGATGTCACCACCACCCACCGCAGCCACACTGATAAGGGGCTCCATCCTGGATCGCTTCCTGTCACCTTCCAAACCCCTTCACCCCCATCAACCTGAGTTGGAGTGGATCCATGGAGTTTATCTGAGAAGTTTAAAGAAATTTTTCACCTCCTACTACCTAACCACCACCCTCTAGGTTCTGCTGTCCCCGACATAGGAGATGGCCCTCACTTCCTCCCGCTTTGAGGTCAGAGAGCAACCAAGGAGGAAACAACCAAGGAGGAGGAAAATTTTAGCCTAGGGGTGCAAACATATAATACACATGGGTTCAAATATTCATTCTACTTCCTGATGCTGTGTGACTTAAAGACTTTGAAATACACAGTATGTGCCTTTTTATATACAGCACAAGTAACCTTTGAGGGATCAAGCAGACCCCTAATTAGTCCCCCACCATGTTATGCTAATAATACTTCACACTTCATGTACTTTTTTTTTTTAATTGTATTGGTCCCCTCCTCTGTGCCAGGCACTGCAGAGAGATATATAAAAAGGGACATTGTCCCTGCCCTCAGGGATCCCAGTCTGATGAGGATTCCAGCCACAATGAGAAATTTCAATCTAGCAGGCTCTGTTGGAGGGATACTGGATGCTGTGGAGCCCAACAAAGGCTTTCCCTGGGAGGGAACATTTGAGCAAAGCCCTGAGTTCACAAGCATCCCCCAGCAGGGGCCAGAGCCATCTGTATGAGGGTCTCCAGCCAGTGGGTGTAAAATCTGCACAGAAATAAGGATGGCCACCACTAGCCATGGATGCCCGGTCTTCTACCCTCTCCCCAGGGTAGGGGTGAAGCTGACATCTTGGTGTGCTCAGCCAGGGGTGAGGGGTACTCCCAAATGCCCATCTGGAAACCTAGGTCTCCTCTCAAAGGAGGCAGGCATGAATGACTGTCCCTGGGCACACAAAAGCCTTTTGCATTGTGGCAGGTCCTGATGGAGGAGGTGACCTTGCAGGCACACCTGGGGCCTGGCTCCTTGGCAATCCCCCTAATTGTAGCTGTTAGGATGGGCATGCCAGGCACCTCTTGGTCCCTCCTGCAGTCTCAGGGCAGCGTACCTCCCTGTAAGAGAACAAGCTGGCATGGTTGATGGGTATCACCTAGGGGCTTCATGGCCCAAGTCCACCCACCCACCCTACATAGTGCTACTGCTAAGAACCCAGGAGAATGTTCTCTCCAGAGTCTGACCCTCCCCAAGCCCTCAAGGAGGGTGGGGTGTAGTCCACCTGTGCATAGTCAAAGCTGAGCTGGGTCTGAGCCAGTCAACACAGCGGGTCTCCATTTCTCCACAAAGCCCTGACCAAAGCTGAAGTCCCCAGTCTTACCCAGGGAGTTGGTGTGGAAAGATCTTCTTCAAAGCAGAGCTTTTCTGAATCCAGGGCCTCTGCCCCTGCTCCCGTCCAGCCATAACCCAGAAGGAGAATTTGTGGGAGGATCCCCCAGCTCTGCACTCACCTAGTCCTCTGACTCTGGAGGGGTCAGTCCAGTTCCACACCTACTCCTCACTGCTAGCAAGCAGACTGAAGCAGCAAAACTCCCTGCCTTCAGGCGCTATGGGTGGTGGGCTGGGCCTGACCGATGCCCTTTCATCATTGCACTGCTTCCCAGTGGCCCACAGTAGTGCAACAGGGAAAGAGTGTCAGGCAGGCCTGCCAGCGCCTCTCCTGGTGGTGGTCTGTGAGGATCTGAGACCTAGAATGCAGGCCCACTGGGGTGGGGCTTCTGCCTGGGGGGAAGGGTGCCCTCTGACCCTAGAGGCCCAGGCCTGGCCAGGATCTCAAGTTTCCATGGAGAAGGGAGCGAGGCCAGGGACGGGGGGGAGGGGAGGTCCTGTAGGCACAAGGGGCCCGTCCTGGAGAGGGGGTTGGTAGTGTGGGGAAAAGGGGTTTCCCAAGGCTGGTCCCAGATGCTTTGACAATATCATTGCACTGCTTCTCAGAGCACAGTAGTGCAACCTCGTCAGAGCACCTGGGGCCAGCAGGAGGGACCCCCACAGTCCCCAATAAGCCCAGGGCGGGAAGCTTAACCGTGGGTGGGTGGGTGGGGCTAGAGGCCCTGTCCTGGACCTCAAGGCGGGAGGGTTTCGGCAGGGCTGCGGTCCTAGAGGTCGTCAGAACGTCCTGGACCTTCCCCAGCACGCTCCACATTGCAGTGCGGGAGAGACCCCAGACCTAGGGGTAGCTCCAATCCAGGAGCAGGAGCGGACGGGGGAGGGGGCAAACACACAAAGGAGAGGGACCCGTGCTCCGCCGCAGTCCGAAGCCCACTCCCGCACGGAGCCAGAGTGGGTACAGCCCGACGACCCTACGGCCTCATTCGGTCTGCTGCTCCGAGAGAAGGAGGGTGGCCCCATTCCGAACGGCGCGCCCCTGCCGGCTCAGGCCCCCATCCCTGGCCCCTAGCCCCCAACTTGGGTTCCAGTCCTAAAGATTCACTGCCTGGAGGCCCAGAGCGAAGCAAAGGAACAAGGGAGGCTTCCCGCCCTTCTGGAGTCCCCTGCGCGGAGAGGGCGCCCGGGGTCCGGGCTGCGCCTCTCTGTACAGTCCCGCCCGGTAGGGCCGCCCTGCCGGTGCCCTCCACATCGGACCCTGCTACTCACGTGGCGGGACGCCCCTTCCAAACCAGGCCGGGGGCAGGACGCGGAAGGTTAGCGAGAGAAAGGTCCTGGCGGTTGGTCGCCCCCTCCGTCCCCATCAGGACGACCCAGCACCTCGTGGCGCCCTCTCGCTCGCCGGCTCCATCTTTAACCCGCTGACAGTCGGCGGGGCCCGGCCCCCGGCTTCTTAGCATAACGCCGCAGTCATTGGCCGGAGCCGGCGCGGGGCTTCGCCTCCTGCACGCCTATTGGCTAAAGCCGGAGCGATTTCAAAATAGCCTCCAGGTTCCGATTGGCCGGGAGCGGGCCAAGTCCCCCCGGCTCCGTGGTTTTAACAATGAGTACTACAAACACTTTCTCCCCATTCATAACTTATCAAAAGGAATTTTGCCCGCCTTTTCTCAGCTCGGGTCTCAGCGAATTTAATAGCGGCGCCGGCAAGAGCGCTTGGAAGCCCGGAGGGGGACGGCGCGTTCGCGCAGCTGAGCCCACTGGGAAGAGGCCTGTGATCCTGGGAGAATGCCCGAAACCTCTGTCTAGTTCTCTGTGGAGCAGGGCCGCGGGCTGCTTCGTTTTGCGTGTTGATATCTCTCCCTGTGCTTCCCGAACAAGATGCTCGGCTGCGGTGGGCTTCCCAGCTAGGGTAGCCCCCGCTCCGCACCCAACCCCACCTCATCGCCTGGCTTGACCTGGAGCCACCCGGTTAGGCCTGGGCTGCAGAGTCCTGGTCCTGGAGCCAGTGAAGCCTTGTGGATCTGTGGGAGGCGCGGGGATGAAGGTGTTAGCTTGAGTCCCCCGCAATTGTTATCCACTTTATGGAAATGTATTAAGAGCCTACCCAGAGCTGATTACCCAGAAAGATATACACCGTTCAGCCCTCACACAGCTGCAGTGTGTGTGTGTTGTGTGGGGGCGTTGCTTAGACTATAGTGCATCGCTGCCTGCCCCCCCCCCCATTTTATTCTCTCAGTCCAATGGCGGAGAGCAAATGTTTCTGAGGCAGGTACAGCTGGGTTGAAACTTTATACCATCCTGCTGTCTCATCTGCAAAATTAAGACAATTGAACCTGCTTCATAGAATTGTTGCCAGGAGCAAATGAGATGCTGTATAAATCGTTGGCCAAGTGCCTGACACTTAGTGTTGAGGAAATGGGTGCTCTGCTGCTGCAATTTAATTTTTGGTCTTGTCCTGCATTCTGCGTGGAGCCATCTTAGGTGTTCCCACGGCTTCAGCCTTGGTTCTGCAAGAATTCCTACGTGCTGTACAGTTTGATTCTGCTACTCATCTAGGCATACTGCAATCATGTCACGGGTCAGGTGAGTGATGGGAGAGGAGCTTAAACTTGTAGACAGTGCTTGAGGGGTTTGGCAGTAGAGGAGTCAGAAGGTCTGTGTTTGACCAGAGCAGGAACTCATGGGTTGAGAGGGTGGGCCAGTAATGGTCCAGAGCCTACAGTGTGGGCCACTTCCCATCAAGTCTCACAACTGGCTAGAGCTTTTCTCACACCCCCATAAGACCAGTGGATTTCTCACCTGTAAGGTGCTCTGCCCACACTCCTCCAAGCCTCTTCCCACCAGCTGCTATCCCCCACTTCTCCTTGGGCTCTTGTGTTCTCATTCGGGAAAGTGGTACTCGGTAACCCCAGCAGGCCCCTTAAACCCCTCCCCTCCCACATATACAGCCCCACATAGGCCAAGTTAGCCAGTCCAGGAACCCTGTAGTCCCCCCCATAACCTCTAGAGGTCACCTACACACCAGCAAAACTGTTCCCTTCCATTATTAGGGCCCTCCTGTTTAGTGTTCCTACCTTTAAGTTGCAAAGCTTTGCTTGCCAGAATTGTGCCTCTCCTTCCAGGAGGCCTTCTCAGATCTCTGCAGGTAGCAGTTCTTTGTGATTACCTTCCCTTGCAAAACCTTTCAAAGTTTTGTTATCTCCTTAGGACCCTGGAAAGTTGTAGTGGGGGCTTGAGATGCTACATTGCCCAGGCAGGCTAGGGTGTGAGGCCTTAAAGCGAAGGTTCATGAAGCTCAGGGGCTAGGGAACTGGGGTCACCTGCCATCAGACCATATAAAGGTGGAGAGGGTTGTTGTGTTGGCAGTGTTAGAGCACTTGAAAGAGCATCAAGGTTTGGATGAGTTGAGCTGTCATTCCATGCTGGAGACAAGAGGTTTTGCACTAAGGAAGAAATGGTGAACCAGGTTGGGGAAGCTGGCACCTCCTGGTTACCCCCAGAATTACAGCAAAACACGATCACAGACTAACATTCTTTAATCACAAAGGCACTTGAGAACCCCTACAAACCCAAAGTCTTCACCGAGAGCGGTCCTGCAGATGCCCCACCCTGCTACCCTCCATCCACCCACCCACAGCACTCAGAGTTCATCATGACCTGCGGAGGGATCCACGCTGGGCTTGATGAAGATGCCTTCCATGGCCTTCCACGTATTGTGTGTGTTGGCGCTGGACATGCCATGCACTTCGTGCTGCCCACGGATGGGGCTTCCATACTGCTCTCCAGTGACGGACAGGAACACAGAGGTGCCCACGTGCTGGAAGCGCACAGCAGCCTCTCGCTCCCAATGCTGCCCTGAGCAGCGCACTGTCCACAGATCCAGGTCGTCACCCTCGCCGTCCTCCCCAAAGGCGCTCACCTCCTGTGGGTGCAGGGGGTAGAAGGACAGTGCTTACCATAGAGGGCATACTGAATCCCCTGCGGTCACTTTGGCAGCAGCACTCACACCCAGGGCACTAGGCCTTGGGTCCTTCCCTGGATCCTTCTGAGCCTCAGCTTCCACAGCTGCAAAATGGGCCACAACTGCCACCACCCTCAGCACCCAGGGGGCTCTCCCCAACACGGTCTCTTCAAACACATGCACACCCTACCCCATCTGTCTGGGTGGTAACCACTGGCCCCCAAGTAGCTAAGGCCTCCTCCTCTCTCCTCCATGTTCTTCCTAACCTCTCTGAGCCTCACTCAGTATGACATCCAACCCCTAGGCTGACAGGTCTCTATTTCATACTCCTTCTTCTGGCAAGTCCCCCAGGCAGCCTCTGCTCCTCCCCAATACCTCCCTAACCCCAGTAGCCCCTTCTACCCCAACACTACCCCTCCACTTCTCCATCCCCCAGTTCCACTGAATTCCACTGGAGCCCAAGCTCTTCCCCAGGCTTGGCAAACCCCTGTTCTCCCCTTTTGTGGCCTGAAGAACTCCTACTCATCCTTCCAGACCCAGCCTGAGTTCCTCCTCCCCTGCTGGATTTCTGATTCCCTACCCCAAAGACCCTGTGAGTCCGCTTCCTGGGTCCAGCTCAACCCCAGGAGATAAGCCAGCTATCCAGCAGATCTCTCTTCCTGTCGGCTGCCCCGCAGAGCTGGCGCTCAGGAAACATTTCTGAATTGAAATTCGCATTTCACACAGGAAGCTGAGGCCCAGAGACACTGAGAGGAAGAGTCTAGATGTCTAGATTCTGTCCCTGACAACCCTCCCCCTCCCACCCCCCGTCAAACACACACATACACACTCAAGGAGCCTCTCCAGGGCGAGGGCTCACCTGGTTGTTGGACAGCGGCGACGGAAAGTGGTGCGTGTGCAGGTTCTTGCCGGTTAGCACGTGAGTGAGCCGAACCGCCTGCCCGCAGCGCACCGGGGCCCCGCGCGGGCACCCGCCCTCCGAGCCACCGCGGATCCGCCAGTAGCTATTGGCGTCGTCAGACGCCTCCACGCCAGTCACCGACTGTTGGCCGCTGCCTGAGGGGCGACATCCCGCCCCACCCGGGGGCGCGGTCAATCTCCGAACTCCCTACCCTTGACCCGGACACCGTAAACATTCCAGGACAACCTCAATCCTGGGACCCCAACGGCTCACTCCCAGCCCCCATCTCCAGCCCTTGGGCCCTGGCTGAACTCCCAAGTCCCTTGGCCTGCAGTTCCTGGACAACCCTCCTCGCCCCCGATGTCCCGACGACCCCCCTTAAAACGGCCGATCCTTGGCCCCCCTAACCCCCAGCCAGGCTCCTTGATGACCCCGAGACTCGTGGCCCTGCAGACTCCCCCAAGACCTCCCCACCTTCAAACTCCCAGCCCCGGGCTCCGCCCCCTAACTATGTCCCAGTCCCGGGCCCAGCGCACCGGATCCGTATTTGATGTCGTGCGAGTGCAGCCGCACCCTGTGCTGCGTGTTGAACAGCTTCAGCACCGACCCGCAGGTCACGAGCCTTGCGTCGGTCTTGGCGGCACCGCTGTTCGGCACCAAGAGCGTC
Source organism: Mellivora capensis (assembly GCA_004024625.1). Lineage (NCBI taxonomy): Eukaryota > Metazoa > Chordata > Mammalia > Carnivora > Mustelidae > Mellivora > Mellivora capensis. The sequence continues at coordinate 19,936 of PISX010020646.1, read as the reverse complement.
AGCAGCAGCCCCAGGAGCGCCCGTCCCGCAGCTCTGCCGCAGCCCGCGCTCCACATCGCCCCGGCCGAGCTCCGGCAGCTCGGGCCCATGGGACGCTTCCGTCTCCGGCACCCGCCAATCCGGCTCTGACAGAGCCAGTATGGGTACCCAATCGTCAGCCAGCACGGCACCACGCCTGCATTGCCATTGGGTCAGCATGTGAGGGGAACCGCCCCCAGCCTTCCAGAGCGGCGACTGGGGGGGGGGGGGCGCTGGAGACACGAGGAGGGCTTTGATTGGTCCACGCTTCCGAGGACTCACCAATGAATGCTAAGGGAAGGCTGGTGCGGAGCCCAGTGGTTGAAGAGACGCTGTAGAGCTGCGCTGTAGGTTTGGGCGCCCCATCCATGGACCCCTGGCTGGGGATGCCAGGGCCCTGCGGGCACTTGTTCACAAAACCCCTTGATCTTGGGTCGTTAGGCTTTCATTCACGATCTTTCCTCTCGGACTCTGGGTCCTCAGCTTCAGAGTTGCTAGACCACTAGGTTTTGTGGCCACATTGTGGTGGATGGATCTAAGGTACTGGATAACTTGGTTTTTCAGTCCCTGGATCCCGGGATTAGTTGATTCCCCAAGTCATTCGGTCATTGCCTCCTTTTTGAGAATGGATTACCTCAGTTTCTGGACCCTGGGTTTTTTTTTAATTCCCCTGGCTACTCACTCACTCTTCCCAGGGCAGAATCACATGCACTCGGCTATCGGGCAGCAGAGGGCAGCAGGGATCTGCGGTGCTGAGGATGACGGTAGGTTCTCACCAAAAGCTCCAAAGTTTCTTAGGAAACCAGAACCCTGGGAGACCAAATGACTGTGGGTGCTACGTGTGCCAGGTTTCCGATATGAGTGGGTGGCTGTCTCAGTGTCTCCTCAGAAGTCTGTCAGCTCAATCTTTAAGGGAAGAAAACTTATACGACTGTTGATTTATTCATTTGTGGAATGTTCTTATGTTGAGTTAACTCCAGGTCCTGTTCCGGGGGCCACTGGGGAACTGGCGGGCTGTTCCATTACTCAATAGGCAGACTACCCATGCACTTGAGGCACCAACAAAGCAGGGAGAATAGTTTATATTTAATTAAGTCATTCAGAATTTTGCACTCAGAAAATCCAGAGCAAAGCCATTTTAATTACAGAAACATGTTATTTAGGGGTTTTCATGTTTAATAGTGTTTTGATTTTGAATTACATATGGGAGAAGACACGTGATCTTTTCAGCGCTTAGGTTGTCTAAATTGCTAAAAGTCTGCCCTGGCGTTGGCAGACTCTGCACTCACTCGAGGGGCCTCCAATCCATGGTGGAGGGACTAGAGTACAATCTGAAAAGCAACAGATATGTCCTCTTGGACATACCAACAAGCATCTCAGACTTACTACATCCAAAGCAGAATTCTTGGTCTCCTCCCTCAAACTTCTCTCCCCTCCCTCAGGCTTCTGAGTCTCAGGAACAGCACCTCCATTTGCCTTGATTCAGCCCCCAAATTGGGACTTATCATTAAGTCCTCTCTTTACCACAGCCTCACATCTTATCCAACACATCTGGATGGCTCTAACTTCAAAACAGATTGTAAAGCATCTCTCCAACATTCTTTATCACCACCTGAGTCCAAACCACTCTCCAGATGGGTATCTACTGATATCGATACCTCCTCTCCAGATATTGGCCATGGTCTCCTAACAGATTTCTGTACTTCCACTGCTCAGTCCCCTCCAAGTCACTCTCCACACAGGCAAGTGATTTATACCTTAAAAAGCGTATAGCGCGGGGGCACCTGGCTGGCTCAGTCAGTAAAGCATGGGACTCTTGATCTCAGGGGCCATGAGTTCATGTCCCATGTTGGGCGAGGAGCCTACTTAAAAGAATTTTTTTTTTTTTAAATCAGAGGGGTCTGGCAGACTCAGTCAGTGGAGGACACAACTCTTGATCTCAGGGTTATGAGTTCAAGGCCCATGTGGGTGTAGGGATTACTTAAAAATCTTAAAAAAAAAAAACCCACACATATCAAATCATGCCAGAAGGGGGTATAGCTCAGGGGTAGAGCATTTGACTGCAAATCATGCCAGGCACCTGCTTAAAGAGGCCAACAGCGTCTTGTTGCATGTAAGACCAGAGGATGGTGAGGACACAGCAGGCAATCTCCTCGGCAGGCAAAAACAGGATTTCAAGTACAATACAGACCTCAGAACCAGAGTAGGAGAAGCCAATGAGGCTCTCCCTCAACTGAGGGCCTCATGCCTTCTCAAAGCTGTTCCTTTTCTCTGCCTCCCCCTTGCTTGAAGACCACCCTCCCCAGCTCACCCTATGGACGGATGCTCAGGGCGAATTATGTTGTCTCCACAGACCTCCACTTTCCACCCACAGTTTGTCTTCAGGTTCAGATGCTCATTTGCTCAACTTGGTTCCAGGGACTGCTCAAGGTGCAATCAGCTGCAGAGGTGCAGGTGGGGGGTAGCTGTCCTCCAAATATGGCTACTAACAATTCCTCCCATCCCCATAAGTGTAAGCTGCTTCTTTCATCAAGACATGACTCTCGAGATGGATGGCTTAGTGGGTTAAGCTAAGCATCTGCCTTCAGCTCAGGTCATGATCCTGGAGTCTTGGGATCGAGCCCCAATGTCAGGCTCCTTGCTCAGCGGGGAGCCTGCTTTTCCCTCTCCCTCTACCTGCTGCTCCCCCTGCTTATGCTCTCTCCCATTCTCTTTCTCAAGTAAATAAAATCTTTTAAAAAAGAGAGAGAGGGGCGCCTGGGTGGCTCAGTGGGTTAAAACCTCTTCCTTCGGCTCAGGTCATGATTCCAGGGTCCTGGGATCAAGGCCCGTATCGGGCTCTCTGCTCAGCAGGGAGCCTGCTTCCTCCTCTCTCTGCCTGCCCCTCTGCCTACTTGTAATCTCTGTCTGTCAAATAAATAAATAAAATCTTTTAAAAAGAGAGAGAGAGAGTGTGTGTGTGAGTCATTTCTCATGTCAAAACATTGAATCTGGGCTTTCGCTTTGACCAAGAGAATGGCACAGAAATGCTGTTTTGGGACTTCTGAGCCTCAAGAGGAGTAGTGGTTCTTGCTTTCTCTCCCTAGGAATCCAGCTGCTGCCCCGTGTTGTAAGAAGGGCAGGCTAGATGACTGAATGAATGATCAGGAATCTTGGGGAGAGACCTTGGATGGGGAGAGGCCATGAGGAACGTCTGGTCTTAGCCATGCCCCCAGCTGGAAGCAGCCACACATAGACTGCCTACACCATGGCGAGCCAAGCCTGCCAAGCTCCAGCATCAGGAAAAAGAAGCCACTTAAGCCTTGGAGTGGTTACATGGCCACGGATACCTGAAACAGATGTCTTTAGCACAGTGTACCAGTAGTTCCCAAAGGGGCTGCTCCCGCTCCAGGAACATTCTCTAGACATGTGCTTCTGAGGCCAAGGTGGGGGTATGTTCTCTTTACCTCCCAGCTGCTGTGTCTCCAGAGCCCCAGGGCTCCTCTCCAGGTTCTTTTCTGCAGACAGGATTTCCTGCCTCTCTGCGGAGGGTTGGAAGATGGTCATGCTTGTCTTTAGCAACCAGTGCAAACTGCACCAGAATTTCTCAGTCTATCTTGGGGCGCCTGGCTGGCTCAGTTGGAAGAGCATGTGACTCTTGATCTCCGGGTTGTGAGTTCAAGCCCCACTTCAGATGTAGAGATGACTAAAAATAAACTTAAAAAAAAAATCTCTCAGTTCATCCCAATTATAAGCTCCTGGGGGAAAAAACCTGATTGGCCTAGCTTGGAATAAGAATGTGGCAAGGCGGCTAATCAAATGTGGCCAAGTGGTATGGCAAGAAGGTATAAAAATGTGGGCCCACACTATGGTGGTGGTGGCAGTGGGTGGCCCCAGGGAATGGGCCTTATGGGTTGAGCATATGTCCTAAAAGATCCTTGCCACAAGAGCTTTCTGGAAAAAAGAAAATGGGTCCCTGACCCATCTACCTTAGGGCCCTGGTCCCTGTTGACTGGAGCAGAGGAAGTCTTTTTCCCCAGAATGGCAGGGCATGGATGTGATGTGGAAGGTCCTCCCTGCCCAGCTCTAGAGCAGCTCTGCGATCGCTTCATCTTCCCACATGGGCCACTGAGCATGGCCAAGCTGGGTTGAGCAGACTCGGGCTCTATACACCCAGGTGGGGTCCAGGGGGAGGTGTGGGATCCCTGCCGGTCTCCCTGCAGTGGCCGCCTACACAGTAAGGCAGGGTGGAGCATTGTCACCTGCTCTCTTGGCCACAAGGGCAACAGGGTGGTGGCAAGAGGTCAAAGGGCTCCCTGGGTGAAGATGCCTGGATTGGGGAACAAAAAGGCTGCCCTGGGAAGGCAGAGAGGGGGAGGGTGTTGAGCTGGCGGCACAGGACAGGCAGAGGCCCCAGGAGAAACCTCGGAGATGAGACCTGCCAATCACAGCACCAGACTTGTCTGCAGACCCTTCCAGAGGGAGCTGTCTGGCCCAGCATCTCTGCTGAAAGGGTGATCCCATGGCCAGCCTGGGGCAGCCAACCCACAGCTTGCCAGACCAGCACTCCCATGGAACCTAGCTTGGACCCTCCAGATTTGGGAGTTGGAGCTGAGAAGCACAAATTAGAAAGACGGAAGGCCGTCAGGAAAGGGCGGCTGCATGGTTCCGCGAGAGGAATGTCAGAGGGAGCAGGATGCTGCCCTGGCAGAGGAGGAACCTTCTGGAAGCAGGAACTGTGATGCCCAGGGGCTGTTAGGGAAAGGGACCATGAGTCCTAAAAGGCTGGAAGAGCCAGGAAGGTGCACACTGGAGTGGGAAAGAGCCCTGAGCGGGGCCTTGTGTTCAAGCAGAGCATATGTGGGTTGCGGGGGTGGTGGGGGTCAGGGCTCGGTAGCTGCCATGAATGCCTGCTTGAGAAGACGGTGCTCCATCAAGACAAGCTTTATTTTTCCCATTGGCTCCCCTGACAGGCCAGCAGAGATCCTCATGGTTGTCCAGCCCACCCTGACCTCTGCTCAGGACGGGGACCAGCTGGGGGTGAGGGGGGCGGCATTGGAACAAGAGGAGGAATAGGGAATCAAGCGCTGGGTGCAGCTTATAGGCGGCCTCACAGAGGGTCACTGCGGCCCATGTTTGTGGAGTGGGTGACCCCCACCTCCACTTGAAGCCCCGGGTAGCTCTGGGATGTGTCATTGTCCCCTAAGAAGTCATCATCCTCGTCCTCACCTTCTTCCTCCTCCTCACTCTGACTGTCCATGTCTATGACTTCCTGATGCTTATTAGAGCCCGTGCCAGTGCCGGAGAACATGGAGGGCTTGGGCTCTTGCTGGCTTGCGGGTTCCTGGCCCCCGACTGAAGTGTCCTCCTGAGCTGGGAGCAGCTGAGAGCCTGGAAACTCACTGTTGAGGCTGGACTCCATGACCTCCTCCTGATCCACTTGGGGGCCCGGCTCCAGCAGCGTGGAGGGCGACTCTGTGCTGCTGTGGGGTGGCCTGTGGTGGGGGACCTTGTGGCGGGGGGCTTTGTGGTGGGGGGTTCTGCGGTGGGAGCTGCGCTGGGAGGAGGAATCATGCTGGGACGTGTGTCTGGACAGCCGCTGGGCCCACTCTGCCTGCTCCAGCCTCCGCTGGAGGCAGCTCCAGTCAATCTTGGGGGACAGGCTGATGTGGGAGCCCTTCACCTTCCTGAAGCCCAGGAAGAGGTCCATGAGCATCTCGGTGACAGGGAAGGAGATGAAGCCCAGCTTCTTGGAGAGGTTCTTCTCAAACTTGTACTTGTAGGTGAGCAAGGACACAACCTGGTCCACCAAATAGCTGACGAGCTCCTCGTACAAGGGGTTGGAGAGGTGGGACGTGCTGGAGTTGGAGGAGATGGAGGGCGGTGGCTGCTTCTTCGTGAACTTGTAAGTGGGGCTCTGTGCAACAGCCGGGGAGGGAAAGGGAGATACGTCATGCCACTCCTGATGCCCTAAGATGCCCCTCACCCCCAGAGCACTCTCCACACCACCCACATGGATGCCACGCTTGTCACTGCCCTGGCAGTATGGCTTTGTCACATCTGCCACACTCTCTTGGTGACAGGTGAGTGCAGGCCCTGCGTGTCAGCCACACCCTCGCACTTACCACACTGGCCTCACACCAACCACACCAGCCAGGCCTGCGGCCAAGCTGGTGATGTCAGTCACGGTGTCAGCCCAGCTGGAGCCAGGGTCATCCGTGCTTTTGTAGGTTCTCCCCCAGGCCAAGGTTCAGAGGGAAACCTGCCTGAGCCTTGATCAGTGAGATGAGGGTCAGGGGCTGTGTGGTAGGGGAATCTACAAGGGTGAAGCCACCTATGTCTTCTCCAGACCCTTCCTGAGCAACTCCCTCTCAGCAGATGCACCGGAGAGTCCTGTTCTAGGGAGAGGAAGCAGAGGGAGCTGGACCTAGGATCCAGGGCCCCACTCTGGCTTAGGCTGCTGTCCACAACAGACAGGACGCTGCCCGCATAGAAGGGCTTCTGAGATTCACAGGCAAACATTACAAAACTACCCAGGATAAAAAAAATAGGTTTTATTCATCTTTGACCACACCTGGCAGGAGCAAGGCCGGGATTTCTGCTCCCCATCAGCTTGTCGCCTGCTCAGGTGGCTTCCACCACTCAGGGCAAGATACCTGGGACCATGGCTGCTAAGGGTGGTAACTGAAGGAGCCTTTCTCACGAGAACCTTTCCCTAAGCCCCCTAGCTCCACCCTTGAGGTCCTCTCTGGATACAGGGGAACAGGAGATGGGGAGAAGCTTCTTACTGAGGAGGCAAGTGGTGAGAACACAGGGAGGCGGTGGGAGAAGCCAGGGTAGGTGGAGATGAGAGGAGCTATGCCCCGAATAGTGGGCTGGGTCTGGCTGGAGGACCCTTCCCCCACAATCCCAGGGACAGGCAGGGTGAGGTGCAGGCTCGGCCAGGGATGGGCTTTTTGGCTGGAGCTCAGGGGCCCAGAAGAAGGGATGGGTGGGCTCTTTTCTTTAGGGTTCTGGTCAGGAGACTCCTGTCTGGGGTGGGGTGAGGGAACCTTGGATTCTTCTGTGGGTGTCACCTCGATCCTGTATCTTGTGGCCACTTGGGCACTAGACACAGGGGAACCACCTTCCTTGGGCTTGCCCTGTCCTCTGCCCTTGGTGCTCTTTCTTCGATCTGTCTTGGAGCTGGAGACTCTGGGAAGCACATCGTAGGGGTCCTCCCCTTCCGTGGGTGTGGCTGGCTTGGAGCCTGTCGCGGAGTCAGAATTGGGATCTGCGGCGGGCTCCCATTCTGATGGGAAGAGAGGACAGCCATCGTGGCGACAGGCGCCACTGAGCTTGTCCACAGCCTGGCGGACCACGCTCTGCAGGGCAGGGAAGAGGTGGTGCTCGGCTAGAAAGTCCAGGGTCTGATGGGGCTCACGGAATGAACAGTAGCCCGGCAGGTCAAAGGACACTGGCTGGTTCAACAAGGACTTGATCTCCTTATCCAACTCTCGCTTGAGAACCGTCAGATCCCGTTCTCCAGACCCGGGCTCTGATGTTTGGGGTGTGCCTATGTTTGAGTCCAGCAGGCCTGAGAACCAGGACTGAGGTGGCTCCTGGGTCCACTGGCTGCTGGACTGGCTGGCCAGGGAGTTCCACAGCAGGGAGTCCCTCGGGAAGCAGGATGGACCCAGGCCTTTCTGCAGAGAGAGGAGGTACTTTCAGAGGCATCCAAGAGCAGCCAAGCCAGGTCTAACCCTGGCCCTGTGCTCTAGACCAGGGTCCATCCCACCCTCCCTGGGCCATGGCGCTAGATCTCACCCCTCGGTTCTCCAGCTTCAGAAGCCGTTTGAGGTTCTTCTCCAGCAAAAGTCTGTCCCTCATGGGTGGCAATGAGCCCATGCCACGGGCGCCTAGGTCACTGTCCCAGCTGTGGGAGCCCCGGCAGCCAGCTGTGAAGCTGCTATGGGAGTCGGACATGGAGCTGGAGGAGGAGGGGTAGTTGTTGGGCTGTCCAGTGCAGAGGCTGGGCCGGGCCCGGTGCCGGTGCACGGTACTGAGGCTGGGCCGGGCACGTGCCCGCCGCCCACCCCTTGGCACCTCTATGGGGTCCTGCACCTCCACCAGAGGCACCCCAGCCTCTGTCTTCGTGGCGGTCATGCGCTCAGTTGCCTCTTCCACCACCGTCTGTAGGCTGTCTAGCACCTGACCCTCGACGAGGAAATCCAGGAAGGTACCAAAGGGCCGAGGGTCCCTTGGGTTTCGTCGGTGGCCACGGGGCCCTAAGCTGTCTGTGGGGGTGTACCTTGACGGTGGGTGTGGCGTGTGGCCCAACTTGGCGGCTTGCCCCATTCCCGGAAACAGTGGCTTCTTAGGCAGCTGCACCAGAGCAGACAGGCATGTCACATAGGGCAGGGATGTACCACAGGGATAGGGGGCCCTGAGGGTCCTCTTGGGGTACCAGGAGCTGAGTGGGAGGGGACAGTGGAAGGCAGGGTGTTTTGAAGTCAGGAAGTTACTGGATTTGGACCCTGGCTCTGCCACTGCCAGCTCTGACATATAGGCACCATGGCCCTTCTTGAGGTCCAATTTCCTCTTCCGCAAAGTAGGCATCGATTTCGGGTCACCTTGATGTTTTCCTGACACATACACTGCATATATATACAAGATGTGGTCGCGGAATCTGAAAGCCCACTTCCGCCCTCACACAGGGCAGGAATGGACAATCACAAATCCCTCAGAGTCCTACGTGGGCTTCTCATCTGTACTTTGAGCAGACCAGTCCTGTCTCCACTATATAGACCACCTGTAGTCCTGACCCCTGGGCGCCTCCATCGATGCTTCTGAAACTTTGAGCCTCGGGCTGTGATAGACACCATGCTCCCACTGGGGTACCAATCTACCAAGCTCCTCCGGAGCTGCTAGCGGTCAGAGGACACAGTGAATGAAGTTGTGGGTGATTAGGGCCCTGCAGGTCAGAGGAGTGATCAAGGTGATAAGGATGTCACTAAGAGGCTGGGAGGTGAGGTCAATAGGCACTGAGGGGGTGTGTGTGTGCTGTGATCTGAGGTGCTGGAGCTGGAGGGGAACATTTGGGGGGATCTCAGGAGTCAGTGCCCTGCCAGACACACTCACCCGGGCCATGTAAGTGGTGTGGCCGGCCTCGTCGTCTGCCAAGTATCCAGAATGGTGGCGGCAGCTGGTCATGGTGAGGGCAGACGGGATGGCTATCCTCCTCTCTCTCCGGTTCCGCAGCCCAGCCACGGATTCCTCTCTGCGCCGGGCGGGAGATGGCGTGAGAGTCTCCCTAAGCCTCCATGAGTCCAACTCTCCCTTCGTCTGTCAGCCACTGCGTCAGCAGTCCTGGCGACGGCTGATCCCTCACTCCCCGCATCCCACGTCCTTCACGCATCGGGCCCTTCCTCTGCTCAGCGTCCCCTGGGCGTTTGCGCACCGTCTGTGTCCAGAGTCGTCGGGGGTGGGGTCCCCAAAGACGTCTGCATGCTGTCTCCGACCATCTCTGGGCCTGAGTGTGTCCGACCCTCCCTCCTCTAGACCCAAAACTCCTTGGTATCTGCCCCTGGCCCAGAGCCAACCTGCTCACCAGAGTCCACGCCTCGCTCACGACCAGTCAATGTAGAGTGTAGTCTGCGCCCTCGCCAGGGCAGACACCGAGCTCTGGAGTCACCCCCAACCTGCCCGTCTTGCTCATTTACATGCTACGTCCTGATTGGCTCGCAGTGCCTCCTAGCTCCCCCGGCACAATGGATGGGGGCAGGAACCAGGCTGGTCCCTCCCCCGCTTCTCTCTTTGCTCCGCCCACATTCGCTTTAGGAGCAGGGTGGAGGGGAAGGAGGGTGGAGTCAGTGGGTGCCTTTGACTGCTCACCCAAGCCAGGAGGAATCCCAAGACTGGGCTCGGATAGGCGCTCCGCACCCGAAGGGATCCCTAAAGGATCAAAGCCAAGGCCTCCTCTGGTGACACAAGCATTTTCCTCGACTCCACTCTGGTCGCTGCGTTGTCCTGTGCCTCCTGCACTCTGACTGCTCCTTCTAGGGTTCTCCCCTCCCCAATGTGGACGATCACAGTGGGTGTGTGTGTGTGGGGGGGGGGGTCTTCAGACCTCCCACTGCGCGGTGTCCTTGAGCGCAGTATTGAGTCCCAGTTGTAAGACACAGACCTAGCTTCAATTCCTAGCTCTGCTGTTTCCTGACAGTGTGACTCAACCTCTCTGATCATCTGCTCTGTCTCTGTAAATAGTTGAGCATCCTTCCATATGGGAGTACGAAGATAAATAAAATCTGCGTACAACACATCCCGCACGCCAGTAAGAGCCCTGGGTATCTTTCTCTCTTTTCCCTCCTTTGCCCCTCTGCCCAGTAAACTCCTAAAGTCCTTTCCAGGTGTCACTCCTCTGATAAGCCTTCTCAGAAGGCCTGCCACCCTAAACAATTACCAAAAATCCTATTTCAGACTCTGCCTCTTGTATTGCTACTTGTCAACCAGATGGTGCTCCTTGGCGGTAGGAACTGAGGCGCTCCCCCCAATCTCCCATATGTCTAATACCAGTAGGTGCTGAATAAATGTCAATTTCCTCTTTCCGATCTGCTTGCCATCGGGGCCTCTGGCTTTCCAGGACCAGCTTCTCAGGGGAGAAAGATAGTTGAAGTCCAACAATTCAATAATTATGACTGAATGCAACAATCCTTACACCAAGAGCTTGATGAAGAGCACTGTGAGGCCTCTGATCTTTACAACATCCCACGAGAATATGGTTTGTTATGCCCATGCTCAACTCTGCCGTCTGTCCCTGACCCAGGGGAGAGCTGGGGACTAGACAACCAGAGTAGGTCCAGAGCTTTGGAGGGCAGTCCCAGCTCCACCACTCCTGGCAGGCTCACTTTGGGCAAGACATTTCTCCCTTCTGAGCATCAGTTTCCTCATCTGTAAAACAGGAATAATTTTACCAACCTCTTGGGCTGGACACAAATTCTGCCCTTTGCATTGGGAACATCAAAGCAGCCACATCACAATAAAAACTCTCTGTCAACCATGGTAACTATTTATATAGTCATCAGTAAGGAAAGTTTTTCTGGACTACAGAGAGGGGAAAAATGAGATTATGAATGTAAAAGTTGTTGCCTGGAACAGAGCTCAAGTTGTGGAATCAGGGACTAACACGTCCTCAAACGAAGCCATTGGTATACATGTTTTCTTACTTAGAACTTTTATTTTAAGAAAAAGAAAGAATGAACGAAAGAAAAAAAAGCCTCTTCCTAGAAAAAAATCACCAAATAGGCAATTAGAAAAAGTTCATAGTCACTATCAAAAAATGAAAAGTTAAAAGAATGAGGTAACATTGATGTGATCATTATCGTCTCAAAACAACTCAAAAACTTTGGGGTGGGGGAGAAAATGAAACAGGTTTGTTTGTTTAGAAAAATACTGGAAGGGCTCTATCCAGAAAGTTAGCAGTGGTGAACTTGGGGAAAGGTTAAGAGATAATTTTTTTCCAATAGGTTTTTTTTCCCTCTATTTTTCATATTTCTTTTAAAGTTTTGTGTGTGTGTGTGGTTTTTTTTTTTTTTTTTTTTTTTTGAGAGGGAGAGCACGAGCAGGGAGGAAGGGCATAGGGAGAGGGAAAAGCCGACTCCAGGGTAAGCAAGGAGCCCCACTAGAGGCAGGATACTAAGGCCCTGAGACTATTATCTGAGTCGAAGGCAGACGCTTAACCGACAGAGCCACCTAGGCGCCCCTGTATTTTTCATACTAGATAACATTTTTGCAGTTCCTGAGAGTTCTTCGTTACAATAAATGCAGGAAACAAAATGGTTCGGTTAGGGCCAACGCACTGTGAGGTAGGAGGGGACCTCTGCAGTTCCACATTGGGACCGGTAGGTGGCGAGAACAAAGACGAAGGGCAGCCGCGCCGGGGCGTGCGCGTCGGGGCGGAGCCTCGGACAGCGTTTAGGGGCGGGGCCTGCATCCAGTCCTCTAGAATCCTTAACAGTCTGCGGAAGTACCAATGGCCCGACCGCGCGTGCGGCTGGTGGTCACCGCAGATGACTTTGGTTACTGCCCGCGGCGCGATGAGGGCATCGTAGAGGCCTTTCTGGCAGGGGCTGTGACTAGCGTGTCCCTACTGGTCAACGGCGCAGCCGCAGAGAGCGCGGCGGAGCTAGCTGGCAGGTGAGTGGCGGCACCCTACAGGGTCTGGGCGGGCTTGGGGAGCCGCCTCTCCGCGGCCGCCAGTGCTCCCGCTCGCGCTCCGCCTGCAGGCATCAAATCCCCACGGGCCTTCACGCAAACCTGTCCGAGGGCCGCCCGGTGGGCCCGGCCCGACACGGCGCCTCGTCGCTGCTCAGCCCCGAAGGCTTCTTCCTCGGCAAGATGGGATTTCGCGAGGCGGTGGCGGCGGGAGACGTAGCCTTGCCCCAGGTAGCGGAGATGCGGCTGCAGGAAGAGGCTCGCGTTGACCCCCAAGGCTCGTCCGGAGGGTACCGTGAAGCCATTAGGGGCAGGGGCGCGCGATGGATGGTTTCCTGGTTCATACCTGGAGGGAGTCCTTCTAGGTAGCTGCTCCCCGACAATCAAGGTGCCCCCCTGTCGTTCTCTCTCCAGGTGCGGGAAGAGCTGGAGGCTCAGCTGATACGCTTCCGGGAATTACTGGGAGGGGAACCCACTCACGTGGACGGGCACCAGCACGTGCACGTGCTCCCAGGTTGGGGTGGGGGGCGTTCCTCCCCGGTGGGGGGCTGGGGCTAAGAGGTGGTCCCAGGTAGTAGGACGGGCTGCTTCCTGACTCCTCCCCATCCGCAGGCGTGTGCCAGGTGTTCGCGGAGACGCTGCAGGCCAACGGGGTGCGCTTCACACGGTTGCCGGTGGAGCGCGGGGTGGGCGGCTGCGCGTGGCTCGAGGCCCCCGCACATGCCTTCGCTTGTGCGGTGGAGCGCGACGCCCGGGCCGCGGTGGGCCCCTTCTCTCGCTACGGCCTACGGTGAGGCCCTCCGCCCCTATCCCGCCCTATCCCAGTGCGTCCTGCTGACCTTTCACCTGACAGCTGTGGCTGTTCCTCGTTCCTCGGGCGATCCCTGTCGTGGCCCCCACCCCACTCCATCCCAGCCCTGCCCATGACAGCTCTGCTGGTCCTTGCCGCTGATGGCCCTACACGTACCACAGGTGGACGGATGCCTTCGTGGGCCTGAGCACCTGCGGTCGGCACATGTCTGCTCACCGCGTATCAGGAGCACTAGCGCGGGCCCTAGAAGGCTTACCCACGGGCCACGCCCTAACAGCTGAGCTGATGGCACACCCCGGCTACCCTAGTGTGCCCCCCGCTGGGGGCTGCGGTGAGGGCCCGGATGCCTTTTCCTGCTCTTGGGAGCGGCTGCATGAACTGCGTGTCCTCACCGCGCCCACGCTTCGGGCCCAGCTTGCACAGGACGGAGTGCAGCTCTGCACACTCCATGACCTAGACTCCAAGAGGCCTGGGGAAGGGGTCCTTGGAGAAGCCACTCTGGAAACATTCCTGGAGCCCTCCCCACCATGCCCCTGACAGTCAGCCAAGCACAAATGTCCTTTAGTTCACAGAAAGGGAGCCAGTGTCAAGCCCTGGGAAACCAGGCCGAGAGCCGGGGTCCAGTAACATACTTCCCTGGGCAGGCCCGTCACCTCTGTGTCCAGGTCCTCATGGCTCAGAATGGTGGCCAGAGTTTTGGCGACCCATCTTGGCTGCCGGCAGATAGGCCCTATGACATCTGAGCCTGGGGCCTGCCAAAGCATCCTCCTTGTTCAGATATAGTAGAGATCACTGTATTAATAAAATATATGTGTTGTAACTTGGGTGTTGTTTTTTTTTTAAAGATTTTATTTATTATTTATTTGACAGACAGATCACAAATAGGCAGAGAGGCAGGCAGACAGAGAAAGAGGAAGAGGAAGCAGGCTCCCTGCTGAACGGAGAGCCTGATGTGGGGCTCAGTCCCAGGACCCTGGGATCATGACCCAAGCCGAAGGCAAAGGCTTTAACCCTCTGAGCCTCCCAGGTGCCCCCTTGGGTATTTTTTAAAATATAATTTTTTTAATTTTTTAATAAGATTTTATTTGTTTGAGAGAGAGAAAGAAAGGATGAGCGTGGGGTGGGGAGGAGCAGAGGGAGAGAGAGAAGCGGACTCCCCACTAAGCAAGGAGCCCGATGTGGGGCTCGATCCCAGGACCTGGAGATCATGACCTGAACCAAAGGCAATCGTTCAACCAACTGAGCCACCCAGGGACCCCAAATCTGGGTGGTTTCTTAAACTGTCCCCTGTGAACTGTGAAAACATTCACAGACACATGACAGGGCAAAAGCAACTCCTTCCGGGCACAAACCCGGTCATTATAACAGAATAGATAACACAGAACATACTCCAAGTTCTAGTTTTGTTCATGCTTAAGTTTATTATTTTGGGGGGAGGGAGGTTGGGAGAACAATGTCTCACCAGGCTACTTTTTTGAAGGTAATATCATCTCAAATTTTATTTAAAAAGTCACCTGTTTTGTTGTTTTGTGGGGTCTGAACTCACGACCCTGAGATCGAGACCTCAGCTGAGATCAAGAGTCAGAAGCTTAACGAACTGAGCCACCCAGGCACCCCAAAGTCACGTGTTCTAAGCAGACATCCCTTTGCCATCCTAGGGGCAGATCTAAGGAAGTCCTGAAAGCCTATTTTTCCAGGAGGAACGGTCTTCTGCGGAAATGGGATCCAGGACTCCTCACCAGACCTGGTGATGTGTGTGTGCCCTGTCACTGTGCCTCATGTGTCTTGAATCAAGGAGATGCAGGGAGCAGATGAGGAAGGTGGCAGGGAGTTCTTGGGAGCACAGAGCCCTGCCCCGCTCTGGCGTGTGGAAAGGCAGATTGAACAATGATCCGGTATCTCCATCTTAACAGACCGAGAAGTAGAAATGGCAGAGCAGGGCTTTGAAGCTACCTGTTCATTTATTCACCATGCACCGTGTCAGGCAAGGGGTCAGCCAGAGAGCTCTCTCAGCCTAGGCAGCCCCAAGGGATGTATAGCTTTCTGAAGGGGTTAAGGATGGGATCTTGCTGCTCTTTCCTGCTGCCCCCATCCTACACCTTTACCCCCTTTACTGTGACTTCGGCCCATTCTTTTGTGGCTCCATCTTTCACACTAACCTTCCCTTGACCATGGTTCTTTCAGCATCAGGCTCTTTCCGCCTACCTTTCCTCCATGGCTGTAAACTGGAATCACTTAGTTCCTTCTAGTGCCGTGCCCTCACCTCCTTGTCTCAGCCCAGTGGGGTCTGGCCTCACTCCTGCAGGCTGCTGGCTGGACCGGGTAGAGGGGTGGTCGGAAGGCAGCCTGTTGGCACAGAGGCACCTCCTTTGGGGAGAAGGGGGGGTTCTGCTATTTTGAGAGGAGGCAGCTGTGTGGCTCTGAGGCTCAGGAGAGGTATGGGGAGACAGGAGAGAACTGGGGTCTGCACAGAAGCAAGATGAAGCTGTGGAGTGGGCTCCTATTGCTAAGACAGGGAGAGAGGAGTGAGCAGAGCTGAGGGCCCAGATCAGCCTTAGGGACCATGACAGTGGAGAGAAGAGAGGGGCCATGGCCATGGCCAGACTGGTAGAATCATCTGGAGACCAAGGTCTGCCTCGAAAGGGGAGGGAAAGTGGTAAGGCAGAAGGCTGCAGGTAGCACAGGGCCCACTGTGGAGCTGGTTACTAGCACTGCACTGGGGACACGGGGGTATTCCTATGTCAAACCTGCTGTGCACTGGATGACTGAGGCGAGTGGGGGCTACTGCTCTCCATCCATTCAACAGTCATGGACGGAAGGTCTACTCTGGGCCAGGTGGGGGCTGTGTGCCGTGATAGCCCAGTGTGCCAGGAGCTCAGTTTGGGACAAACACGGGGATAGCTGGTATGATCCAGACTGCAGTGGGATGGAGAAGGGGAAGGAACACAAAGCAGAGTGTGGGACAAAAGGGGATTCCTAACCAAGCCAGGCCTGCTGGGAGAACACTCTCTGGAAGAAGTAACTTCTCTAGGCCTCGATTGTGGCCTCCGCCTGCTGTTGGGCAGTCCTTTCCACTCTGATCCTCTGACAGGCAATGTCTTGCAGGAGGGCTCCTAGGGACACCTCCTGCCCCTAGGAGGCCTCCCGCAAGAACATGTTCCAATCACCCAGGAAATAACTGTTTAGCAAGTGCCGCTTGAGCCAGGCCACCTTCAGCTCTGCTCCTTCTCTGGCTGGTACCAGCACCCCGTACTGCATGAGGGACGCAGGGAGAGGAGGGAGAGCCAGAGCAGGGAGGGCAGGAAGAGCCAAGACCCAGCTCTGGCTTTGCCTCAGATGGGGTCGGGTGGCTGCCCTGGCAGGGTGGGACACGGAGGTGCTGGCCCACTGAAGAAACAGAGTGGGGCCGCTAGGCCGCCAGTGCGTGGACTGCGCAATGAGGAAGCCTCAGGGAGCCAGGGGCAGACAGGAGCCAGGCTGCAGTGCACACTGGAGTGATGAAGGAGATACGCATTTTGAGCTGAACAATTAATACAAGAGTGAGGAAGGTGAGAAAGTGGTGGCTCCAGAGTTCAGAAAGTTGAGAAAAGGTCTTGTAGGTGTCTGGATTTGGGAAGGGTTGGGCACCAAAGAACCTGAGTGGTGGAATGTAACAGGCTCTGAAACCAGACTGTAAAAACCCAGGCCTGGTTTCCTTGGCTGTCACTGAACCGCAGTCTCTTCCTCTGTAAAAATAGGGACCGTGTCTGTGGGGTTGTCTTGAGAGTCACAGCGGATGAAGTGCTAGAAGACAGCAGAGTACCCTGCTGATGACCAAGGGAAAGGACCGGCTCCTTACTTCCTGGTAAAATGATTTCCCAGGAGGCTTCCTCCTGGACACCTGCAGACCTGACAGGGCAGGTCTGGTCTCCCCTGGTGTCAAATTCCAGACAAGGAAATAAAAAAATCAGCTCACGCCCAGTGCTGAGTCAATACAACAGGAGGTCCCTGGGGCTCCAGGCAGGTTCAAGCAAATGGCCTAGCCCCACCCTCGGGCACACCCTCCTTAGTCTGGGACACAGACACGACAGACAGCCACCCTTCTCAGGGCCTGTATGCTCCTCTGCTCAATGTGGAGAATATCATTCTCTGGGGATTGACAGGTGGACTGAAATGAGGCCTATACACAGAGGCCACTGTCCCCTCCCTGACACCCAAGGTGCCCTTGGCAGGCCCTGATGGTCTGGATCTCCAGCCTTTTCTGCTTCCCTCGCGGGAAGGCCACACACCTCTGTGCGCCTCTTGGAAAAGCTGGGCATGGGGAGAGGAGCAGGCAGAAGAGCGAGCCTGGGCCCTGGCCACCCCTCTCCCGTCTATAAGAACATAGGCCCCTGGCTCTGCCCACTCCCAGTCCGGAAGAAACCCACAAGACCAAACCAGTGTCGGAGAGCATTTTTATTAAGGGCAGCAAAAGGGGATCGCAGCATCTTAGAAAGCCTATTCTCCACCATGGGTATGGCGGCGAGGGGCAGGGCAGAGGGGGCAGACCCAGCGCACTCTGAGGAACCTGGCGGGTGTGAATTCCTGAGTGGGCTCGGGTCAGCAGTGGCTGCTTGACAGCTCTCCCCTTCTTCAGAGGGCCCAGCTGTTTGGGTGTGGAGCAGCCAGGACTGCTAGCCAGCGTGTTTTAAAGCCTGTCCCGGGGACTGCCCAGGCTGGAAGGGACAAACCGCCTAGGCCTGAGGAAGGAACCACCCACTGCCTCACTCTCCCAGGGCCAGACCTCTGATGGGGCAAACCGTGGGCTGCCATGCCAGGACTGAGAGTCCCTGAGTGGCTGCCGGCTTGGACAAAGGTATCCTCCCACAGTTGATGAGCGGTGAGAGAAGTGAGAGCGGGACAGACAGGCAGAACTACGCTGGTAGAGAGATATGAAGCATGGGACAGTTCCCAAGAATGGTAATATTTCTGGGTTCAAAGAAGCAATGAGAACAAATGGTGGCTTATTTGTATAGCTTCTGACAGAATTTGGCATTTTATTACAAACCTGCATGTGAGTGAAATTAAAGTCCATCATCACCTCTCTGCTAATGAAGAGACAGATGTGGAAACACTGGCCTGGCACTCTTGCGTTCCTGGGCACAGAGAAGTCTCCAGAACCTGCCCCTGGCATACCTAGGACTAAAGAATCGGAGTTCACTGACACACTGCAGGGGCCACGCACCTGGACAACTAAACAACATTCTGCTGCCTGACCTACCCATCACACCCACCTCTGCACAGGTGAAACCGTCTTACAGGTCTGTAAGCCCTGGAAAGATCCCACATTAGAGAGCTAAAAACAGAAAGCAGTTTCTTTACGTCATCTTCTCCACATGATCTAGTCCCCCCTGAGAACCGAGAAGGGCAGCCGCCAGTGGCAGAAGGAGGAGTTGATGACACGGCGTTTGGACCATCGGCTTCCTCTGGGTGTCAGTGACACGCATTCTCGATTTCAGGGGCAGTCCCACTTGCTTTGAAAAGACAGTAACATTCAAATCCTTACAAGTTCATCTGATGATAAATTCTAAGGTCAATTTTTATTTCTACAAAAAAAGGCAGTCAAAACAATATAAAACACATGTAAAGGATATTACTGAGTGAGCTTCAAGTGGAGCTTGACTCTGCAAAGGCTGTGAGTCCAGATGGAGAGGGAAGGCCATCTTGTTCCTGGGCTGGCCGGCTGCTCCGAAGGGGCCAGCAGGGTGCCGGCAACCCCAGCCTGCTGCTGGCTACAGCCTGAGTCCCGCCAATTCCAACCCCGCAAAGGGTCAAACTGTGCCGAGGGAGGGTCGCATTGGGGCTGCGCTGGGCTGAGGAGCTGAGTCCTGCCAATTCCAACCCCGCAAAGGGTCAAACTGTGCCGAGGGAGGGTCGCATTGGGGCTGCGCTGGGCTGAGGAGCTGGGAGCGCAAGCTCCGTGGCACATTCATATGGAGCTCGGTGACAGGTGAGCGTGAAATTTCACGTGGACATTCTGGCTTCAGCGTTGTCGGCAATGACCAACACGTCTTCTGCAGTGGCTGCAGGGAGGAGCGTCAACATTTGGCCTTGAGAGCCTCTCTGGCAAGGAATTCCTCACACAAGTGCACAGCGTCCTCCGGTAGGCAGGCCCTTCCCTGGTATGGCCACAGACCTGGGTTTCCCCAAGCAGGCCAGGCCAGGCTGAAATTCAATCACGCACACAGACATCAGGGTTTGCCCATTTAATCAATGTTACTGTGGTAACACTGGCCAGATTTTTATGTAAGAACTGGGCCTCCCTTTTCATGGCTGTTTTTTTTGTTTTGTTTGTTGGGTTTTTTTGGTGGTGAGGGGGAGGTGGTGGGGTGGTGAGTGGTGGTTTGCTTGTTTTTAAATTTTTTTAAAAGGATGTTTAAATTGGAGCCAGGAGAATTTGAACCAACTCCCACATGGGGCAGTGCAACATGGGAAGAGAGAAGCCACCAGAACGGCCAGGAGCAGTCTCTTCCCCTTTGCAGAGGAGAGAGCCCTCGGTCTGGGGGAAGTGAATGGGTGAAAAATTAACCAAATGGAAGAAAGTGGGAGCTCCAGGGGCAGGGGAAGAAAGGGAACTGCAACCTCTTTTTTTTTTCTTTTTTCTTAACCTTAAGGGCTAAATGTAAATTGAAGGTTCTGGATCAATTTGGACAAGAAAAGAAACACCATTCTTTTAAAGTAGATTGAAGCAGTGATTTTTAAAACAAAGAAAGCAGAACTAGAACATCTTAAATTTTTAATCCTTTCTTTACAGGTTACCTAGACCACTTTTGATTAAGAAAACTGTAGAAAGTTAGTAACTGCCACAAGCAAACGCCAGGCGGCGGCACGTGTCAATTTTCCACAGAGTCCTGCTTTGCGGGTTGTCTGAATGCACTGCTCAGGGTCTCCGCTCACACTCGCTGGAATCGGTCACGG
>PISX010020645.1:0-35311 GCA_004024625.1 Mellivora capensis | reverse complement strand
TCCATTGACTTTGTATCCTGCCACGTTACTGAATTGCTGTATGAGTTCTCGTAGTTTGGGGGTGGAGTCTTTTGGGTTTTCCATATAAAGTATCATGTCATCTGCGAAGAGAGAGAGTTTGACTTCTTCCTTGCCAATTTGGATACCTTTTATTTCTCTTTGTTGTCTGATTGCTGTTGCTAGGACTTCTAATACTATATTGAGCAAGAGTGGTGAGAGTGGGCATCCTTGTCGTGTTCCTGATCTCAACGGGAAGGCTGTGAGCTTCTTCCCATTGAGGATGATGTTTGCTGTGGGTCTTTCATAGATAGATTTTATGAAGTTCAGGAATGTTCCCTCTATCCCTATACTTTGAAGTGTTTTAATAAGGAACGGATGCTGGATTTTGTCAAATGCTTTTTCTGCATCAATTGAGAGGACCATGTGGTTCTTCTCTCTTCTCTTATTGATTTGCTCTATCACATTGATTGACTTGCGAATGTTGAACCACCCTTGTAAGCCAGGGATGAATCCCACCTGGTCATGGTGGATGATCTTTTTAATATGCTGTTGGAACCTGTTTGCTAGGATCTTGTTAAGAATCTTAGCATCCATATTCATCAGTGATATTGGTCTGAAATTCTCCTTTTTGGTGTGGTCTTTGCCTGGTTTGGGGATCAGGGTAATGCTGGCTTCATAAAAAGCGTCTGGAAGTTTTCCTTCTGCTCCAATTTTTTGAAAGAGCTTCAGGAGAATAGGTGTTATTTCTTCTTTGAAAGTTTGGTAGAATTCCCCAGGGAGTCCATCAGGTCCTGGGCTCTTGTTTTTTGGGAGGTTTTTGATCACTGCTTCAATCTCGTTACTAGATATAGGTCTATTCAGGTTTTCACTTTCTTCCTGGTTCAATTATGGGAGTTTATATTTTTCCAGGAATACATCCATTTGCTCTAGGTTGCTTAACTTATTGACATATAACTGTTGATAATAGCTTCTGATGATTGTTTCTACTTCCTTGGTGTTAGTTGTGATCTCTCCCTTTTCATTCATAATTTTATTAATTTGAGCTTTCTTTCTTTTCTTTTGGATTAGTGTGGCCAATGGTTTATCGATCTTATTGATTCTTTCAAAAAACCAGCTTCTACTTTCATTGATACGTTCTACTATATCTCTAGTTTCTACCTCATTCATCTCTGCTCTAACCTTGATTATTTCCCTTCTTGTGCGTGGAGTTGGTTTACTTTGTTGTTGATTCTCCAGTTCTTTAAGGTGTAGAGACAGCTGTCATATCTGGATTTTTAAATTTTTTTGAGGGAGGCCTGGATGGCTATGTATTTCCCCCTTAGGACCGCCTTTGCTGTATCCCATAGGTTTTGGACCGATGTGTCTTTGTTCTCATTGGTTTCCATGAATTGTTTAAGTTCTTCTTTGATCTCCTGGTTGATCCAAGCATTCTTAAGCAACGTGGTCTTTAGCTTCCAGGTGTTTGAATTCCTTCCAAACTTTTCCTTGTGGTTGAGCTCCAGTTTCAAAGCGTTGTGATCTGAGAATATGCAGGGAATAATCTCAATCTTTTGGTATCGGTTGAGTCCTGATTTGTGACCCAGTATGTGGTCTATTCTGGAGAAGGTTCCATGTGCACTTGAGAAGAATGAGTATTCTGTTGTTTTAGGGTGGAATGTTCTATATATATCTATGAGGTCCATCTGGTCCAATGTGTCATTCAATGCTTTTGTTTCTTTATTGATTTTCTGCATGGATGATCTATTACTGAGAGAGGCGTGTTAAGATCTCCTACTATCAATATGACTCTTTATCTTGATTAATAGTTTTCTTATGTAATTGGCTGCTCCCATATTGGGGGCATAGATATTTACAATTGTTAGATCATCGTGGTGGATAGTCCCCTTAAGAATGATGTAGTGTCCTTCTGTATCTCTGACTATAGTCTTTAGTTTAAAATCTAATTTATCTGATATGAGAATCGCTACCTCGGCCTTCTTTTGAGGCCCATTGGCATTAAAGATGTTTCTCCATCCCTTCACTGTTTTTTTATTTCATTTCTTTTCAGCGTAACAGAATTCATAGTTTTACACCACACCCAGTGCTCCATGCAATGCATGCCCTCCATAATACCCACCACCTGGCTCCCCAACCTCCCCCCCCCCGCCCCTTCAAAACCCTCATGTTGTTTTTCAGATTCCATAGTTTCTCATGGTTCATCTCCCTCGCAATTTCCCTCAACTCCCTTCATCCCTTCACTTGCAATCTGGGTGTATCCTTAGGCTTGAAATGGGTCTCTTGTAGACAACATATGGATGGGTCCTGTTATTTTATCCAATCTGCAACCCTGTGTCGTTTTATGGGCACATTTAGGCCATTCACGTCGAGAGTGATTATTGATAGATACGTTTTTATTGACATCGTGTTACCTTTGAAGTTTTTCTTTCTGTAGATTGTCTCTATATTTCTGTACAATGATATTCTTGGGATTTTTCCTCTTCAATAGAACCCCCCTTAATATTTCCTGCAGTGTCGGCTTGGTGTTTGCAAACTGTTTTAAGCCTTGCTGGTCTTGGAAACTCTTTATCTCTCCATCCATTTTGAATGTCAGTCTTGCTGGATAAAGTATTCTTGGCTGCATGTTTTTCTCATTTAGTGCCCTGAATATATCTTGCCAGTCCTTTCTGGCTTTCTAGGTTTCTATGGACAGGTCTGACGTTATTCTGATGGGCTTTCCTCTGTATGTAAGGAGCTTCTTTGTCCTAGCTGCCTTCAAGAGAGTTTCTCTAGAATTATAATTTCTCATTCTTACTATCAGATGTCTCGAGTTGTTTTGAGAATCTAAATCTTGGTGGGGGGGCCCATTCTGCCTCTAGTACATGAACGTTGTTTCCATTTGCGATATTTGGAAAATTTTCATGAAGAACATGTTCGACAATATCTTCTAGACTTCTTTCTTTCTCCTCCCCTTCAGGTATTCCAATAATTCTGACATTGGAATGTTTCATGGCATCATTTATTTCCCTGATTCTGTTTTCGTGGCTTCTAAGCTGTTTGTTCCAGGCTTCCTCCTGATCCTTTCTCTCTATCTGTTTGTCCTCCAGATCACTAATTCTGTCTTCTCTCTCAGTTACCCTAGCTTTTAGAGAATTTAGATTAGATTGGAACTCATTGAGAGCCTTGTGAACATCATCCCTGGTGGCTTTCAGTTCTGCCCTAATATTGTGAACATCATCCCTCGTGGCTCTCAGTTCTGCCCTAATCAATTCCTTTTGGTCGTCCATGGCTTTCTCCAACCTAGCTATTGCCTGGATAATTGTTAGCCTGAATTCCCTTTCCGATATAGTGTCTATGTCGGTAGCCATTAGCTCTGTTGCAGAGGGCCCATCCTCTGAATTTTTCTTCTGTTGGGCATTCCTCCTCCTAGTCATTTTGGTGAGACATGGCTGAATGGTTGTAGCTGGATGTATCTACCTTGGTGCAGTGAAGGTGCACCCTGGAATGCTTCTGAGCAATCAAGAGTCCTCACCCAAATGAAAGAAAAAAAGAAAGAGAGACAGCAGAAAAAAAGAGAGAGAAAGAGAGAGAGAGAGACAGGAAAAAGAAAGAAGGATAATAGAGAAGGCTCAGCCCAAATGGGCCCCAAGGCAAGGTTTGTGAAGTATACAAACAAAAACAGACAAAAAAGACTGATAAAAGTATATGACAAGAAAAAAAATATGTACATATATATGTAGAAGCAAAACAAAGAAACAAACAAACAAAAAAAAGAACCTCGACAAAAAGAACCCTAAGTATAAGATTTATATACCACCAGGACAAACAGAAATATAGAAAAATACTGGTAGGAGAAAAAGATGGGAGAGTGGTTGTAAATTCTCAGTGTGGGTGAGAGAGGGTTATTTTGCTTCTTCCTGGATGTATCTTGATATCTTTTTTAAAGGACATAACTTTCCTAAGATAACAGGGGATTAAAAATTGGTTTACCTATAGGGGTAGCATTGATTGGGGAAAGGGGATTACCTTGAAGTTTAACTCTATATGAATATTAGCAAATAAAAGTAAAGAAAAGAATGATCTAAAGTGAAATTTAAGAAAAAAATTTAAAAAATAGAAAAGCAAAAGAAAAACATGGGTATATGTATCAAAAAGTTCAGGTTAAAAGGTTATTATGGAATTTGATGTACTAGACATCTCACTGTGATGGTAAATAGGCTAAAAAAAATCTATATAAAAAAAATAAAAAAGATTAAAAAAAATTTAAAAAAATGAACCAGAATAGTGGGAACGAATTAAAAATTAAACGTTGTATCTAGGAAGTAGCAGTGACTGTTCTCTTCCCCGGGGGTGGCTTTCTGGGGGAGGGGCCTTCAGCGTGGGTTTTCAGGCAGTGTTTCCTGAGTTAAGTCCTCCGGCCCCCCTCCAGGGGGTAGCTCTGAGGAAACCGGGCCTTTAGGCTTTTGTTCTCTGGAGGTTTTTATGTCTGTTCGTTTGTTTTCTCTCCCCTTGGCAGCTCCCGATGGTTCTTGGAGGTTTAGAGGAAAGCACACTGCACCCAGACCTCCCTCCCAGAGAGAAGCCCCAGTCCATTCCCCTCTGGGTGCTGCAGAGCAGGTTCCCAGCCGCGATCTCTGGGGACACCTGTGTGTCCTGCTTGTACTCAAAACCACAACAGCGGCAGCTGTCTGGGAAGCTCCAGACTGCCAGAGAGGTTCCCAGCATTGATCTCACACTGAGATTTTCCCACTGGCCCGGGCTGGGAGCACTCAGACTTTCCGGGTCCCAGAGCACCAGGCTCATGCCGGTGCGTGCCTCTCTCAGGGGAGGGGTGGAGCGCGTCTCAGGCTCTGCTAGCGTGGCGCAGCGCATGCGTGGGGATTGCAAAAAGGCTGTTTCTGCCCCACAAGGATATCATCCCCTGTCACACGCCAAGCGCCCTTAGGAGGTCTCTTCGCGGCTCAGGGACCAAGACCTGGTTTCTCCACTGCACTCTTCTCTGGCTCAGCGCCAGGGGTGTCTGTCCTCCGTGGGGGACCTAAGCCCCTGTTCCTAACTGTTCCAATTCCCACAATTTCCCCCTGCAATCCTTTGTTCTTTTTGAGTGCTTTCTATCAGACTTCAATTTAATGCTGGTCCCCAGTCGTAGGGCACTCTCGTACTGGGGTATCACTTTTGTTTATCTTTTGTTTATCTTACGATACCAGTCTGGCGTTCCCAGACTCTTCCCATACCAGTCTGGCATTCCCACTCCGCTTTACCTGCCCACTGGCATCTTCTGTCCCCGTAGAGATCCTGACGTGTACAATTCTGATCTCAGGCTGATTTCATGGGTGATTGGAGTTTCTTGGTAGGTAATCAGCTCACTTTAGGGGACAGGTTGAACCAGTGCCTCCTCCTAGTTACCCGCCATCTTTCCCCCCATCTCATTCATTCTTAAACATACTTTTTTGCTTATGCAACATACAGTGTCTTCAGTGAAGAGAATGGACAGACCTCTTTGTCCTTGTGGAATTTATGTTTTGTCATGGTGAAGTGGAACGTGGCATTAAATTAGAAGATGATAGTGCAATGGGGAAGAGAAGCAAAATATGGTGAGAGTGTGGGAGATTGGGATATGGATTGCCATTTTAAATAAGATCAGTCCTCATCAAGAAGTTAACATTTGAACAAAGGCTTAGAGGTGAGCAAGTTGACCTTGTGGATATTTAGAGAAGAGAGCTCCAGGCAAAGTCAACATTCCATGCAAAGGTTCTAACATATGCCAAGCTGAGTGTCTAGAAACAGCAGGAAAGCTAGCATGGTTGGACCAGGAGGGAAGCAACAGGTGAGAGCCAAGAGGTAATGTGGGGATGGATGTAGCAGAAAATGAGTAAATGACTGAGAAGATTTAGATCTTTTATTCTAAATGCCCCCAGGAGCCATAGCATAGTTGGAATAGAGAAATGATCTCACTCACTTATTTTTTAAAAGGGCCTTGCTGGACACTTTGTTGTGGATTAACTGTAGAATGCCAAGTGAGCAAGCTGAGGCACTAGTTAGAAGTTCACGCAGCCATCGGTCAGGGGTGATGGCGGCTGACGTCAGGGTGGTAGCAGGTTTGGTGGTCAAATTTTGGATGTATTTTGAAGATAGAATCATGACTCTTTGCTGGTAGGATAGATGTGGGGTGTGAGAGAAAAGCGTGAGTTCAGAATAACTTGAAGGTTCTACATCGCCTTGTGTTTAGAGCAAATTACCTCTGTGCCTCGTGGGTGGAATGAAGACCCAGAACAAGGCATGGGTTACAGTTTTCCATTAAGTAGTGGGTAAAAAAGTCAACTGAGTGGATCATGACCAGTGTTTCTTATTAAAATGGGTAAATTAGAATTAAAAAAGGGTTGGAGTAGGATCTATCACCATGCACTGGTCACTTGGTAAGTATATTCTGCTAAGCGCTTATAGGCCTTTGGAATATAGCAGTGAAAAAAAAAACAATATCCTAATCCTTCTGGAGCCTTCCTTTTAATATATGTGTGTCGAGTCCTGATAGTTCATGTATTTCTCACTCAGTTGTTGTCAAAATAAGTTTAAGAGCCAGAGACCTAAGGAGAAAGGAGATAGAGAAGAGAACCCTCCTGCATTGTGAAAAGAAGCCAGGAAAGGAAGGAACAATAGTAATGACAGCAAAGTTAATAATACTAATAACATTAATGGATGGACCTCATTCTGTGGAAGTGCTTTACTTAGCTCCTCTAATTCACAAAAATAGTGAGATAGAATAGTATTACTTCTATCTTAGAGACAAGGAGAACAGTCTCTAGGATTTTAAGTGACTTTCCTAATCTTTGTGGTTATATCAAGGTGTCTACTTGTCTTTGAAATCAAAGTATAGTACCCTACTATAATCGGTAGTACCTACTACTTCAATAATTTATTTTTTGGAATAAAGCCAGGGTATAAGCCATGGAGTAAGAATCATCAAGAACTCAAAGGAGATTGTTGTTTCATGACTTAATTACTTGTTAGTTAATTGCTTAACCATATCAGAAACTGTAGAGGTTACTGCCCAATATGGAAGCCACTAGCCATATGTGGCTAGTCCACATTGAATGTACTGTAAGTATAAACTGCACACAGTTTTTCAAAGACTTGGTACCAAAAATATTAGGATTTAAAATATCTCAGTAATTTAATATTGATTAGATGTTGAGATGATAATATTTTAGATATATTTGGTTAAGTAAAGTAAAGGTATTATTAAAATTAATTTCACTTGTTTCTTTTAACTTTTTAAATGTGGATCCTAGAAACTGTAAGCTATGTGTGTAGCTTGCCTTTTATTTATTTTGGACACCACCAATCTAGATATTTATGAAATAAAAACCTGGCCATTTTACAGATGTTTTTTGCCATGTACTACCCCAATAGGAAACCAAATGAATTAAGATAATGGGACTTTTTGATTTCATATGTGAGTACTTCCTGAGAAGGGATTGCCTTCAAATACTAAATTCTTCGTAGGATGAGTTCAGATTTCACGTGTCATTGCTTAGTGACTGTAGAAAAGCCCTTAATCAATGCATGTGGAAATTCTAGACTTTACAGACTATATTCTATTGTGTTTTTCATTTTAATCATCTAGTAGGACTACCTGAGTAAATATGTCTTTTGGAAAGAGGTATTTCCTTGGATAACTGAAATCATTGTTGATGCCCAGTTAAAACATCAATGGAAAATATCATATTTCTGTAAAAGTTCCAAGGGGTTCTTATTTCATCAAATTCTTCTCTTAAAATTGTAGTGAATAACCAGTATGTTGGGATCTATTTTATAATACCTAAATTATCTACTTTATAATACCTAAAAACTACTTGTGAAAATAAGTAGCCATTAATCTGAGAAGGGAGGATGATCTTCAGTTGTCCTTATAGTGGATCTTGTGGTAGTGGTTCCAACACCTACTCTGTTCTGCAGTACGAAACAGCTATGGAGCTTGGGTAAGATTGGTACCATGCAAAGCTCCAAAGATGGACCTGTCTCATTTGCTCCAGTGATTGGCCTCAATTGCTAGGCTTGTGGCAATTTTGTAGCCATAACATTTTGTTCAAACTTTATGGAAAGTCCCCTGTCTCCTACTGTGTCTGAGTGATGAATCCTAAAATCCTGATTGCTGCAGGTGGCCATCCTGTAATCAGAAAAACCAGCCTGAGGGAAATGCTGATTCTGTGCCTACAGATCAGAGATAGCAGAAGAAACCAGCTCTTCAGTGATATTATACTTACGTAGTGCCATTCCTGGCTTAAATAGCGTAAGAAGCAATAAACCACCCCCCAGCCACGCCAACCCCCCTAACCTAGTCTAGTCTCTATTCTGCAGAGCCATATTAACCCATAAACTTTGTTTGCCTCTTTTAAGAATTATGAAGGCAGCCTATGCCCCTCATCATGTCCCTAAATAAAATAGATGAGACCATAGATCACACTTTAGGAGATGATTCAGATCATATTGATTAAATAATTTCTTAAGAACTATTGATATTGTAATGAAAGGTAAAATATATGGTCACCAAACATGAGCCTTGGCTTCCTTTAATAGTATGGATTTAGTAATGGACAACATCCACAAACAATACAAACAAAATTCACGTGTTTGGGCTGCCTTTGAAAATCATCCTCTCTACTTGTTTTAAAGGCAGTAGTTTGTGTACAAAGGACATGACATCTTTGAGTGCCCGAATCTCATGATCCATCCTGGTCTTTGTCACCTTAATGTGAATCACCTTCTGTGCTAGTCTTTCATCCCGTCATGGCCAAGGAAAGCTTTAAAAGCAAAATAAACTTTTTAAGTCCTCCCTGAAGTAATTGAGGAATATTTGTCAAGTGCTTTAATGACGCCACCCTTGTAGTCACTGAGAAAATGAGTGTTTGGTGTTGCATGTAGCACTTCAAATAAACTGTCGCCATAAACTCAAATGACTGTCATTTCTTCCATGGTATTTGTGTGCAGTGTAATATGATGTGATGGCACTGATACTGGTGAAATGGAGATGTCGCTGATCTATGCTTATAAATCTTGACATCCTCCTTGTTTTCACCGATAAACTTACTTCAAATCATCCCCCTCACTTGCAGCACCCTAAATCTTGAAATGCTTTTCATTGATCCCATTTAAATCTTGACAGTTTATCAGGGTAGGAATGTGAAAATCTAGAGAAAAACAAGGCAGGCATTGTTGGCATAGTTTGTTCTTATGACCTTGACCATTGATAACCCCACATATTGGATTTTTGTAAGCTTGATGGTGACTAAGAAAGTGTTTCAGGGACCTACAAAGTAATGTGCATTGGAAATGCTGTTAGAGTTTAGGCAACGCATAAGATTAAATAAAACCCACAATTTTATTTAGCTCTTAAAGTACCTATTGTCGCAAATGTATCTGTTGATTAATTAACTGACTTCTGGAAATGCAGTGCTCATTCAAACCAGCTTAATTGACTATTGCCTAAGTGATAAACTGTCTTAAAGTACTCATCACATAAAAGTGTTTTTAAGTATCCCTGTGTATATTTTGTCTTTCTTTGAGCTTTTAGCAGAGCTAAAAGGATTGGGTTTCTGCTCTGTAGGGATACAGTTTTTATTATCTCATGAATAATGGTGAACTCATGAACACATGCATAAGCAAACCCATGTGTATGCATTTACATAAGGCAGTACAAAAGGAATCCTGATTTTGGTCAGTAGCATCCATCTTATGAATATACTTATAAATAGCGAGAAGGCAGTGTTTATGCTGTGACAGAGGGTGTCCCTAAATGACATTTCCTTGTCATTCTCTGTTTTCACCACTTGCAGTTCAGTTTTCCATAGTCTGCTCCAGTCTTTATTATTTTTCACTTGAACTATTGCCCTAACCTTGCCCTTCATCTCTGCCTTCTTTCTCTTCCCTTTTCCAACTTATCCCACACACTGCAACCCTGGTTATCTTTTGGAACAGCCATTCAGCAGATATTTCCTAAGTGTCGATCTTGTGTAAGGCATTATGATAAGTGGTATAGAGGAGGCTAAGATGGATTGGGTTGCTGTCTGTCTAGGAAGGAAAGGAGACACATGTAAACAGTGAGAGAAGCAAAGTGCTAAGATTTAAAATCCTATTAAGAAAAATGCTGATAAAAGAGACTGGAATGGAATGGAAGTTCTCAGAAGGGAGAAGTTACAGAAATGAAAGTTGGGACACGTGGGTGGTACAGTCGGTTAAACATCCAACTCTTGGTTTTGGCTCAGATCATGGTCTCAGGGTTGTGAGACTGAGTCCCACATTGGGCTCCATAGTCCGCATGGAGTCTGCTAAATCTCTCCATCCCTCTCTGCTGTGCGCTCTCTCTCTCTCTCTCTCTCAAATAAATTTAAAAAAAAATCTTAAAAAAAATGAAAAATATGGATGCCTGGGTGGCTCAGTGGGTTAAAGCCTCTGCCTTCAGCTCAGGTCATGATTCCAGAGTCCTAGGATCGAGCCCCACATCGGGTTCTCTGCTCTGCAGGGAGCCTGCTTCCTCCTCTCTGCCTGCCTCTCTGCCTACTTGTGATCTCTCTCTGTCAAATAAATAAATAAAATCTTTTAAAAAATGAGGAAGGAAAAATATTCATGGGGAAGACAGCATTTGAGCTGGGTCTTAAAATAAAAATAGAGTGAACATGTACTGAGTGCTTTACTTGGTGCCAAGCATTGAGCTAAGGGCCTTGTGTGGATCATATCATTTAATTCTTTTGGCAACTTTCTGAGCTTTATACTGTTATTATCCCTGTTTTATAAATGAGGGACTGATAGCTCTGACAAGTTAAGGAACTTTCTAAAATTCAAATAGCTAACAAAAGTTTGAGCTAGAATTTACAAACCAGTCTAGAAGACAGCTTCACTCCACAGCCCATGGATATAACCGTTATGTTAAAATTGGACATAACCTAAGAGAACGGAACAATGTGTTAGTCTGTTTAAGCTGCATAGGCTTGGTGGCTTTAACAAAAGAAATTTATTTCTCATAATTCTGGAGGCTGAGGCATCTAATGTCAAGGTGCCAGTTGATTCACTTCCTGTTGAGGTCACTGTTTCTAGCTTGCTGACACCTGTCTTCTTTCTAGGTCCTTACATGGCAGGGAGATTAAGCTCTTTGGTCTCTTCTGGTAGGGACACTAATCTTTTCATGAGGGTCCTATCCTCATGGCTTCATATAAACCTCATTATCTCCCAATGTCCCCACTTCCTAATACTGTTACATTGGGGGATAGGACTCCAACATATGATTTTGGGGAGGACACAAACATTCAGCTCATAAAAGGCAAGAAGGATTATTAAAGTGTGAAGAAAAGTATGACATAGAATTGGTTGCTGGTTATCCATGGCAAGTATAGAATAGCTTTGATTATAATGACAATTAATGTATATTGAAGTTTTATTGCATGTCAGCCCCAACTTAAGCAATCTATTTCTGTTCATTTATTTAATTATTGCAATGACCCTTTGAGATAGGTATTATTATAAATATTATTACTTTATAGAATAGAAGGAAACTGAGGTACAGATTACTACCTTGCCTAAAGTTACATGCCATTATTAAGTGTAACCACATTTCAAACCCAAGCTGTATTTCTGTAGATCTACACTGTCCAATATGGTAGCCATATGTGATTATTGGGCACTTGAAGTATGGCTAATCCAAGCTGAGATTTGTTTTAAGTGTAAAATACTGAATTTCACAGACATATTTTGAACAATGAATGGATTATATCCCAATAGCAATATTTATATTGGCTGAATATTGAAAAAATATTAATATATTGGGTTATTTATAATACATAATTAAAATTAATTTCACCTGTTTCATTTTCCTTTTTATTTCCAAACAATGCAAATTTTATATGTGTCATATATTTTTTTATGAGAACATTTATGTTCTACTCAGCAAATTTCAATTATATGATATGGTATCCAATAGAGTTATATTTCCATTGGAAATTAGGGCTAGAAATTGTTAAGCAGAGAATGATAGGGTCTTGAATTTGCTGTAAGACCATTGTCCCCAAAGGATATTTGTAGGATAGAAAGGAAGGAAGAAAAACTAAAAGAAAATGCCCACCTTGGGGTTATTGTGGTATATGAAGTGAGGGATAACTTATGCCCAAAGTAGGGCAGTTGGAATCATAAGGTAAGACGGGAGATGGGAGAAATTACAGAGTCAAAACTGAAAAGGTATGACAAACAACTGGATAGTTGTACCTGGTGAGGGAGAAGAGATTATTGAAGAAGACTTTTGAGGTTTCCAAATTGAGTGGGGAAGTAATGAGGCAATTAAAAGAAATAATAAACACAGGAGGCAAGGATTTAGATGTGTTTTGAGCATACCGAGTTTTGAAATGCTCAAGGAGTGGGTGGTTTGAGCTACAAGTCTGTAAAAATCAAGATTAGATTCCAATGTTGTGGGGGGAGCACATGGTATCCCAGCAGGAGATCGAGATGGGGAGGGGTTTCCATTGTGATAGAAACTGGGGAGCCTGTTTAAGCATAATGGACGGAGAGTTACAGGAGGTAGACTGAACCCAGGGGCAGATGGGACAGGAAAGGAAAGACAGAGCAAAGATATGGAAGATCTCCACTTTAGTAAGATAAAGTGGAAGTTGAAGAATTATTTCAGGAAAAAAGAGTTGGAAGAAGATGGAGTTAGAAAAAGCTACTGAGACTTGTGAACAATAAGCCATTGGGGCATCTGCGTGGCCCAGTTGATTGAGCATCCGGTTCTTGGTTTTGACATTGGTCAAAATCTCAGGGTTGTGAGATCAAGCCCCCATTGGGCTCCACACTTAGTGCCAATTCTGCTTGAGGTTCTCTCTCCCTCTGCCCCTCCCACTCCCTTGCTCCTCCTCACACACTCCCCCTACTCACGCTCACACACTCCCTCTCTTTCTTTCTGGCATAAATAAATAAACCCTTAAAAAAAAAAAAAGAGGCCCTGAGTTACCAGACTGCAAACCTTTTAAGGAAGAAATACTTGGTAAGGAAGGAGGAAAATACATTGATAACAGTAATCTTTGATAAAACATGGTTCTATTTGCATTGATACACATGCATATAGTTTTGTATATACACTTGTGTTTTCCAGGCCATGGCCATCTTGTAAATGAGAACAGTGTGGCTTATTGGGGCCCTTTTCCCTCCAGTCAGATGGCCAATTCCTGGCTCAGTGGCTTCTTGACCTAGAATGCCTAAATTTCCCCCCTGTGAAGCTTTGAACTGCACTAGCCTTTTTTGGGTATAGTGTGTTGTAGATCCTTTTACAGAAAAGAACCAATGTTTCCTTCTGGAGACTATTATTTTTGACCAGCGTTCAGAAGACAGGTGTGTATGTGCATGACAGCCCAGGTGGACATTGGAAGGAGTTGTCAATTAAAAACATTTCTGTATATTTGCTGGGTGAATAGCCTTAAGAGAATGGATAGAAACTGAAGCGTCCCAGGGTGGTTGGGCTATTGAAAGTGGTTCTTTCAATACTGAGCTAGTCCTAAGTCAAAATACTTGACACTTCTTTGGTAATATGTAATCAGAACTTGCCTTGGTGTGCCAAGTGGCTTAGGAGATCAGAATCCCATTTGTTACTCAATGGGATTGATCGATGATAAATCCTAGTCCTGGCTTCTGTGTCTCTTTTGCCTTTCGCTTTTAAAAATCCTACATTGCTTTTCTGGAATGAATTGTGAGCATGTACTAATGTTATTGCTTCAAGTAACTCTTGGTGATTCAGCTTACCTACTGCTGAGTGTTTGGGAGACTGGGCCCTTAAATATCATATGCATTTCCTTTATACTGTATTTGTAACATCTTGCTAATCATTCTATGAGTTTGATTATATAAAAATACTCATGTGTGGAACTAGACCATTTATTTCTTCACTGTTCCAGTTTCAGTCCATGTCTTTAAGCTTGCATAAAAATAATGACCACCACCACTCGACTGTCCTCACTGGCAAGTCCAGTGCAAGGAGTTTACACGTTTTTCTCTAATTTCACATCAACTCTGTAGTATCCAGTTTCCACATATTTTCTATTTTCTGTTTCCTAGAAGTCTTAAAACTTTTCTTTTTGCTTAATTCACCATTCAAGCACTCTAGCAGTGAAAAAGCCTGCAAGGGTATTCCTTGGGGATCCTTTCCCTGACTTCCTAAAGCGACCTGTCATTGACCACCCATCCGTTCAGAGCCTCACCCACACCCCCAACCCTGGCCGTTGACATGTGTAAATTCAAATCTTAGACATAAAAAACTGCCCATTCAGAGGGACCAGTTCTGCTTCTGCATTACTTTCAAAGCCAAACCCTAACTCAAAACCTGCAGAATATTTTAATTTGAAAACTAGCCAGGCTCTTTGTTCTTTTGTTGTCAGTGAGCCCTAACTTCTCATGTGCCTTTTTCCCCCCTCATGAATGAGATATGCAGATACAATTTAGGTTTACTTCTGCATGTTGTTTCCTTTGAACATCAGCCGGCACTTTAAGTTTGAGACAATGTCAAGTGACAGAATTCTGTGATTAGATATGCATCATGGGATGCTATTTTAGATAGAGATATTTTAAAATTTCAAATTACTTTATGAGGACAGTAAGTGGTAGGGAACAATCAAATTATGTACACATCTTAACATATGTACGTATCTGTGTCTGTAATTTGAAGAAACTACGGGAAGAGATAGTTGTTTTATGTTTTGTGATACAACTTTCATCATTTTCAAGCAATGTCACATTACTAAATAGGTTCTAGAGTTTTTATTTTTCAACTGTGGCAAGGAGAGGCTGAGCCAGTTTTGCTAGCTGCCCACTGACTGCCAGTATTCTGTTTTTACATAAGGTCAGCTCCCAATGTCCACAAGGAATACCGCATTAATTTCTCTGAACAGTGTTAATGAAAACAAGAAGGCAAATGACTTACAGACATGGATGAAATGTTAGAATTCATCTGTCCATCAGTAAATAAGCATATACATGAAAATGATTCTGCAACCTTATTATTTATTAATTTTTTTCATTAATCAAATCATTGATGCAAGAAATGAACCTAAAATAACTCTACCATTGCACTACACGTTTGTGAAATTTTGTGTCATTCCAGTTCTACTATTGTAAAATTCATGATACATGGTTGAGATGAAAATACTGGTGATAATGAAATGTTTGCACAACAGTCTGTATCTGAAGAGCATGTACTGAGTGTAAAACAGTGAGCTTCTTAGTCATGCTGCATGGTGGGTATTTATTGCTTACCAAGAAGAGAAAAACAATAAACGTCTTATTGGCGGGGTGGGGGGAAGGGCAGAGGAAAGGAAGGCAGAAAACCTCCTATACCTCCAGCAGGCCATTAGATTTCCCAAATGCTTCCTCTTCCCGCTTCTGCCTGGCAGCTAAGGAATTAAGCTCTTATCTTGGTATTTGACTTACTACTTTTCTTTTTATATTATCTGGGTTTACTCTTCTTATTTATGGGACCGCTGGAGACAAAAGTAATATTCCCAACTGTCACTTAAACAGGAAGCAATTTTTTCCTTTTAACTAAAAGGACAGTTAAAAAAAAAGTGGGGGGGGGAAGGAGACCACTGTCTCTTCGTTCAGGTAGACCCGAGCCCCTGCTTGTGATGAGTGACCTTGGGAGACTCTTACACAGAACAAACTGTTCTGTTCTTAGACTTCCTGCATAGTGGTCAGAGGCCCATGATTTGTCTGTGGAAGGTAGTCAAGAAAGAAAACTCAAGGTCTGCAGAGGTGTGCGATGGGGCACGGTGGTACACAATGGCGTGGTGACTCATGAATCCATATTCTCTGAACCTGTGACTCCATTCAGTTTTTTACCTGGATTACATTATAGGGTCTGCTGATATGTGAGAGGGAAATGGGTAGGCTCCTCTTTTCATTGGCTCTGGTGACTTAGTCCTGGTTTATTCCAAGCATGTGAATGTTATTTGCTGTTTCTGTCCTATGAGTGGGGAAGGCTGATGAATGCTGCTCTTGGTGGACTTGAGGAATCCAGGCCACTCTGGGATCACTTGCTGCCATTGTGACATTGCTTGGTGTGGCCCGTAGACATGAATCACTCCTAAGTATTATTGAAAGAACATATGCATACTGGGGATGGTATTTCCCTGTTCACTTTTCATGGCTGCGTCCCATCGTTCTCTTGTTCTTAGAACGTCTACAACATGAAGTGCCATCTGCATGTGCTGCTGGGAGATTTGTAAAGGCGGATGGCAATCTATATGTGTGTTTTTATCAGCCTTAAGTTTTCGAAGTAGAACTCCTGGGTTTTTAGTCTCCAGATCAGTTTTTCATTTCCAAGTTGTTCTTTGTCAGATTTTAAAATACCTTCCCTGACTTTTTTGAATAGGAAGTGAGTGCTTTTCATTCCCATTCTGTGAGTGTGTGGATACATGTGAATGATATTTAAACTCAGACATATATATAAAAAACACATGACGGGGGCATATACAGAGCTTATTTATACAGATAATTAGGAAGAAAGGCTGTTGAACAATGTACTGCATGGGTTTCTGAGTAACCATCTATCTTTACTTAAGAAATGATTCTGCAGCATATACGATGCCACACATGCCTTTTTTCCCCTTTTTGCTTGCTTATGCAGCAAAGCAAATTTAGAATACTCAGTGCTGTGTCCATTATTCCTATTATGGGAGAAGAGAGAAAATAAACAGTAGACTAACACTGATATAAAAGAATCTAATGTTTTTTTCTGCCTCATGGGGTTTTTGAAAGCTCTTTCCTGCTTTTTTTGTTGAGTTTCCCATTGATACTATTTTGGTGAGTAATTATTTGAAGACAGAAAGGAGAGTAATACCTGTTGGAGAATTGTCTCTCAATGAGAACTGATTCAGTAGGTATTACAAAGATTCCTTTTTTTCCCCCTGTTTTTTGAAGTTACCACCTTCCATAGATTAATAAGAGCTTTTGTCTTAGACATAATACTTACAGTTATTTGCTCAAACAGATAACTGAACACAGGTGGCAGTGTTCACAACTAGTATGAAGATAAGGACAATGCCTTGTAGATAGGGTGCTCTAATGAGCAAAGCCATTTATTAGACTACGTTCTCATAAATTACCGTTCCTCAGTCAGATGTAATCAAAAGTTTGATGCAGGCACTAAGCAAAAAAGAGGCAATAGTATCAAGTCTTATTTATTGTACTGCACTGCATTAAAAATATTGCTTATCTTTTTTTTAAAGATTTTATTCATATATCTATTTGACTGACAGAGATCACAGGTATGCAGAGAGGCAGACAGAGAGGAGGAAGCAGGCTCTTTGCTGAGCAGAGAGCCCGATGCGGGGCTCCATCCCAGGACCCTGAAATCATGACCTGAGCCGAAGGCAGAGGCTTAACCCACTGAGCCACCCAGGCACCCAATATTGCTTATCTTTTAATCAAAACCCCTATAATGCTGAATCATTCCCATAACTCATTGGCTCAGAGAACTTAAATGACTTGCCTGAAAAGGTAGATGGTAGTATTAAGGGGGGAAAAAAAGCATGTCTATCTTGATGGAAAGTAATTATTCCTCCCTTAGACATATTCCTTCCTAAAGCAGGTGTTGGCAAACTTTTTCATGCAGTATTTAGATAGTAAGTATTTTGGGCTTTGTGTGCCATATGGTCTCTGTCGTAACTTCTGTGCTGTTAAAATGTGAAAGCAGCCATGGACAATACATAAACAAGTGAACATATCTTGTCTTCCAATAAAACTTTATTGATGGACACTGAAACTTGAATTTCATATGATTTTCATGTATCGTGAAACATTATTTTTTTGATTCATGGGTCGTACAAAAACAGATGGCAGTCGAATTTGGCCTATGGGTGTAGTTTATCGACCTCTGTCCTAAAGCATAAATATATGTTTTCTTAAGATCATTTTTTGGCAAGCACTTAGGTTATCATGTGCAAGGTATTTTGCAATGTGGTGTTAGGGAATAAAAAGGACATAGATTCAGAAAAAAAAAAAAGAGACAACCTCCACACAAATGACTTAAAATACAGATGCATTAGGAGAGTTATAATCCATTGCACTAAATTGCATTTCTGATAAAGTGGGATTAATTTTTGGCTGGACTACCAAAAGATTTTGTGCCTTGAATGATAGGAAGGAAAGCATTCCCGGAAGAAGGATGGCGTAAATCAATTCAAGATAATTCAGTTGGTAAACAAAGTTATATTCATGTAACTGTGGGTGAATGTCTTCCTAAAATCCCAAGATATCTCACTGCCTGTGGGGCTGCCTTCTGGGAAAACTGAGTATGTTGCTCTGTCTGTATGGCAGTGCTGAGTTTAGGATTGCCATGGGAGAAAGGAGGCCTGGTATTATTAGATCATTGATTTTTTTCCTTAAGGTTAAATTTGACTTTATACCTAATACTTTTGGATTTTTAAATGGGACCATTTAAGGGGAGGTTTTTTTTCCCTCCTCCCCTGAACATTTTATGACCCAAGTCTAATAATGCCTGCAGTATAGATTTGGCCCAGGAGTCACTGGCATACAGCTCTGCAAACAAAAATTCCCAAGGATATGTAATGAGTTGCATCATATACATTTCATAAAATTAAATAATCTTGCATGTAAAAAGTCCTGGAGAGACAAGTTAGCTCAGACCTTCTCTGAAAAGCAAGCATGTTTTCTTAAGGAAAGCTCCAGTTCTGAGATGTAGATACAGAAATGTAGAGTGTGCTGGCAGCTAACATTACATCCTAACCTTAGAAGATTTAAACTAAAATAAGAATTGCATGTTGGTTTTGTGTTAATTAAATTCATGTTCACATTAACTATTTATCATAGATTTGGGGATATTTTGCAAAGAGATCCATTTCAGGGAACAGTAAAATCTGTGCAAATGCAGACCCCTCTTAAAAGTAACTTTAAGCAACTTCTTTAAAAATCTGAGTAATAAAACAGCCCACCAATAGCTCAACTTTTTAAAAAAATTTTAATGGCTAAAGCAGCTGTTATATTCAAATGAGTTATTAAAATCCAGAAATGGGGCTTTGCTTCAGCCCTCAGAACTTACACAAGAAATGAATGGTAGAGTGCTGTTGCTTTTAAAAGTGCTGTTTATCTGTGGCTTTAGTGAAATTGCACCTGTGTAGTACCTGTATTTTCAGTACAGGAGTAAGCGAAGAATTATAGGTGACCAACATCCTGTAAATTTCTTAAACAGAAATAGCCACCTAATGATGGTAGACACCTGTGAGAACACAGTGGGGGTATTTTTTTGAGATTCATTGATGCAGTTATTCAGTTTAGCTTCTATAAGTCCATATTTTTCTATGATGAATTATGTTGCAGTTGGACATGGATATTCCAGTTGGAGATAGGGTATTTGCCTAGGGTTATCTTGAGAATGGCCAAATTCTTTTTCTTTCTTTATCTTTTTAAAAAATATTTTATTTGTTTGACAGACAGAGATCACAGGTAGGCAGGGAGGCAGGCAGAGAGAGAGAGGGGGGGAAGCAGGCTCCCTGCTGAGCAGAGTCTCCGATGTGGGGCTCCATCCCAGAGCAGAAGGAAGAGGCTTCAACCCACTGAGCCACCCAGGTGCCCCTCTTTTTTTTTTTTTTAATCAGCATTAACATTCTATAAATTAAAACCATTTGCAAAGAAGCACAAACACACATATTTTGATTCTAACATTAATGTACCAAGTTTTCTAATATATACAATATGATTGGCCTGATTAGGAGGTAGAAGTGTGTGTTTAATATATTCACTATTTTCCAAAGTTTAACGACTAGGAATAACGAAAATATAAGTGAAAAACAAGTAAAGCCAATGTATAGTATGATAGAGATATGTGAGCAGAGTACACAAGAATTGTTCTAAGAATTCTGAATGGAGGAAGATTGCTAAGTGGTGATACTGAGTAAAAATGAATGAAAGAGTTGAGAGCAGATTTTCCTTAGACTTCCTACATGTGGGGAGCTTCTCACACTTATCACTAAATGATTCTCAAGAGTGGTGGCACCAAAAATGTGTATAGAGTATTCAGTTTAACTCATCCTCTGCAGCCCTGAGGATCTTTACTTCTGTTGTGTCAATATTGAGGAAAGCAGTAACATTAACGTGAGTATCATCTTTTATTCAGAGTGTTTAACATTCACTTGGAATTAGGTGGCTTAGTAGATGCAAAATGTCTAGTACAGGGCCTGGTAAGCATAAGTGTCTGTTTTATCTTCATATGTTGATGTTGGGGACTGTGCATTTGTTTAATAAGTATAATGAGGGATTTTGCCCCATATATAGAACTAAGAAACAGGTTTTTTTTGGGGGGGGATAAAATCTGTGTTTTTATTTGCCAAGGTTACCAGCAATGCACCATAGTATTTGCTCCCCTCTCCAAGCCTACAGAGAATATAGCCATTTAGCAGGTTTGGGGAAGACACTCTTGTCATTTCTACATGTTAGGACCATAAATACTCTTTCCATTTCCAAAACAGACAGTTCTTTATCTTCACTGCCTAAGTTGGTTTCGTTCCTAAGTGAAGGAAGTTAAAGAAACACTTTACAGTCATCACAAATGCAATAAAAAATAATAATCTAGGACACTGAGGGCAGGCCAGGCATGGTTCTAGACCAGGGATTATCAAATTGAGGATGGAAACTCATTGATGGGTAGTAATGCTAATGTGGTACCTATGTCTGGCATTAAAAAAAAAAAGAATAGGTTAAAGGAGATTGGGTGGAATAGAATAGAAAAATGCTATGACCCAGAATGCAACAAACGTTAAGTATTATTTCAAGAGACTCTTTTTTATCACTTGTATGTGTGTTTACACACACCTGCTGTGTCTACAATAAATCATGATGAAAAATAAATTTTAGTTGTGGTTAAATGAAAAATAATGAGAGCAAATTTGAGAAATTATTTAGTAATTCAAGTTCAGGCACTTCTGAGACTCGCCCAACTCCCACCCCATAGTTCCAGACACCGGTTTTGGCAATGGCCATCCTCTGTCCTGCTTCTGTGAGTCTCTGTACCTCCCGCACAGCCCAACTTCATACCCTTAGTTCTTTAGAAAGAAGAAAGCAGGATCCTTGCTGGGAAGAGGGAGCTAGATGGTATTTTATATACACAGACATTTACAAACACTGTGCTGGCTTCTGCTTACTGAGGTGTAGGCAAGAAACAATTATGCTCTTTTCTACTTTATGAGATTACACTGCAAAAATACTACAGAATGCAATCACCAGCTGGTATTACTTCTTAATAGCTTCTCCATTACAACTGATTTATAATAGAAATTCTCTATTGTATAGTTATTTTTTTCATAGAAACAATAGCCTTGAAGTGGAGTTGGTTATGAAACATCCTTTCTAAAATACATGAAGGGATTCATACCTGGGCCCCAAAGAGCTTTGACCCAATCTCTTTGGCAAACAATAGAAACCACATACATAATAATCTATTAAAACCTTTGAGGGGAGGATGTCTAAGAAATGTTTTTAAAAGAGTTAATTAATGAAGTCTTCAATTCAATATGATTGGTGAGAACCTTGTGAATTTGCATATATCAGAGATGTTCAGTGAAAGGTGGAATAATAGAAAGTGGGGATGTAAGTGGATTTTTTTTTTAAGCACATGAGCCACAGATTGTGCACTCCTGGCTATATTGTGCACATGGCACACTGCATCTAACAGTAGCATTGTAACTTTTTTTTTTTTTTTTTTTTTTTTTTTTTTTTTTTTTTTTGTCATGTGGAGTTGCTATTAAACTATCTAGCAAGAAAGGTATAACTCTGGGCTGGGGATTAAAGAAGGATGTCAGGGAAGTTCAAAAGCACTAGAACTCACATTCATATGGAGACAAAACATGAATTTGAATAAAGAAAGCCATAAAGTATTATGAAAACATTTTCATCTACAA
The DNA here is from genome assembly GCA_004024625.1 of Mellivora capensis. Lineage (NCBI taxonomy): Eukaryota > Metazoa > Chordata > Mammalia > Carnivora > Mustelidae > Mellivora > Mellivora capensis. Next base: position 13,397 of record PISX010020645.1, on the reverse strand, counting down.
AGACTCCAACCCATCTGCTAAGCCTTTTCCCCCCAACATACATTATTTTCTGCAGTATAACAATGAAGTGGTTAACTATTTCATTCAGTTGTAAAGAACAGTTTACAAATCAGAAGTGCAGCCATTGGCTAAAAGTATCAAAATTAAATATTGGGCACCCTCAAAATTCTCTCACATTCTCTTTTACTCAATTATTGTACAAAGTGATTATTAATCCAGTGAAATAGATGACAACTTTCATCAAAATATATGATTAGTTCACTAAAGGAAAGTGCTAAAATCCAGATATTTTAACTTTGAACACAACTATAATGTGCATATATGTTTATGGGTGTGGTCCTCTGTGTGTGTGTGTGTGTGTGTGTGTGTGTGTGTGTGTGTTTTAAAGACAGGCTGCAATGAAAGAAAAATGCGATTTTTTGCTAGAAATTTGTCATGACTTGGAAAGGTTCTTCCAGTTCATAGGAGGATTTTTTTATTGAACATTTATTTCCAGCACCTGTAAAGCTTAAATAGTCCTTTTCAGTTTTTAATTGTCTAATTATTGCACATTGCTTCCCATGCAGTTTCTTTATTTCTGTTTATGGACAAAACGTGAAACACAGATTGAGCAAATCAGGTAGTAAAACCATTAATTTAGCAAATTAAATAATTTTTATTGCTTTCTATTGGTCTCTATTATGCTCTCATACTCCAGGTGTCTGCCATTCTCCAGCACTTTTTCTTATAACATAATTGCTTGATAACATTTCCAGATGTGGGAAATGGATAAATTAGTTATTCCTGGTAAGCATTTTCTTTTTCTTGTTCATCTTAAGTATACTGCATTGCCTTTTCCCTTTTTTCCTAGCATGTTAGTTATAATACATTCAGTTGCACATGACAAAAACCCATTAGAGGTTTATTTTTCTAATGTGATGTTTGGGCTTATTTGGTTCATGTTGGTTCAGGAACTCAAAGATGTGAGGGCTCTGGGTTAGCTTTTCTGTGATATATATATATTCTCCTTCATGGTGTCTTCATGGCCATAGGGGTTCCCAGCATGACCTCCTTCCTCAAATGATAATTTCCATATCAGAAAGGAAAGGAAGCAAATTCAGCATTTCCTTCATTTTTTTTTTGTTTTGTTTTGATTTTTTCTTCAAAATCAGTATAGAGACTCTTTCCTAAAATCTTTTAGCAGGTTTTTCCTAATCTCTTGGGATAGGTGAAATTATGTCCCCCTCAAAACTTGGGTGTTGAAGTCTTAATCTCCAGGTCCACAGAACATGACTTTTTGTGGACATAGGGTCATGGCAGATGGGATTAGTTAAGGTGAAGTCATTAGGGTGGGCCCTAATCTATTATGACTGGTATCCTTGTAAAAGGAAAATTTGGACACAGAGACATGCACAGAGGGAAGATGACCTGATGGGACAGGAAGAAGACGGCTATCTATAAGCCCAGTTGACAGGCTTGGAGTAGATTCTTCCCTTATCGCCCCCTGAAGAAACCAGTCCTGCCCACACCTTGATTTGAGACTCCTAGTCTGCAGAACTGTGAGACAGTAAATTCCTTTTGTTGAAACAGCTCAGTTTGTGGTGGTGTGTCATGGTGTACCTCACAAACCAATACACCCCTCTTTCGTTGCTACTGGTCTCCTAATCCAGTCCTCCTTGTCCACCTTGCTCCACAGTCAAGAACTACAGAGAGTTCTAGGAAGGTAGTTTATCTGTTGCTTTCTGTGTCTCTAATGAGGGGGAGATTTTGAAGACAACAAAAAAGAGTAGTTAAGAGAGGTTGAGTTGCAAACCACCGATGTCTGCTACAACTAGTTTTTCATATACTGTGTTTGGCATTAAAATATTTGTTAAAGAAATGAATTAATATTGAATTCTTTATCCTCCCTTGACTTTGGGAGAATATAAGTGGATTTTTATTTTTGTCATTTCTTGTTTGTTTGGGATTTTCTAGTTTTAAGCTACGGGTGCCCCCCCCCCCAAACAGATGCCCCACTGCTAGAAAATGTTTCCATATTTGTTTGTTTGTTTGTTTGTTTATCTATAGAATAGTAGGGCCTAGAATACAGATCTCATCTCATTGGTGACATATTGCTTTTATTTTCTGTGACCCAGTCTCATGCTCCCTTCTGTTTGGTTTGGATGCCTTATAAATACATTGACTATTCCTTTCTAGCTCTACCTCCTCTTAAATTCTGGTTTAAATAGCAGTGCCCACCCTAGCTCCCTTTTTGGATTTACCCTCTTCATTTCAAAGTATCCTTCAGTTTTGCATCCTGTAGATGTGATGTAAATAAGTGAAGGAAAATAGGATATGCTCTCCTTTTTCCATAGCAATGTCAGAGATACCATCATGGTCTTTTAGGAATTTTATTTCTTTTAGTAAAAGTAATCCAACTGCCTGGAATCCTTTGTCTGTTTCTCTTTGTCAGCCTTCATAAAAATCGTATGGAGTATGACTATTGATTGGCCACGGTTTGATCTTTTAGGTGACATTACCTTAGGAGCTCATAAAGCTTGTACTTACATTCAAAGGTGGTTATTCTGAGTAGCCCATGGGCATTTGGGGGAAAAAATAACACCTCAGGATTGGACTTTTGGACTTATTAGTCCTGTTCAGAAATGTTATACGCCCTTTATTTTAGGCTGTAAATGTAAAATGGAGCTTTGGAGCCAGGCTAGCATATCAAAAAAAATGTCCCTGTCACAGAAAGTAAAGTTTAGCATCAATCTAAATGTTACACTGAATCCATTTTGTTAGCCAGGAGTCCCCCTTCTGTTCTCAGCCAAGCTGCTTTTCGCTGGTTATGAATATCCATGTGAATTGTTAAGGTTCTGTCCTTTTGAGGATCAAAATTCATTTTGAAGAAAATGAAACTTCAGAATCTCTTCCTTTCAAGTTTATGTTGCTAGCAAGAGATGACAACATTATACCCCAGCATCTCTTATTTCCCTCTGGTGAAGCAAGAGTGAATCTTTGTCTTTTTTCAGAGTATGAAGCATGGACTGACCTGTCACATATGATTATTAATTTGTACTTCCATTTTAGGAGGCTTTTGAATGGTGCTGATGGTCTAAAAAGCCTTTAGGAGCTTTAAATTTCAGAAATGGTGTGTATGTGCCTCACACTCACAGGCTGGGAACTCCAGTGTTATCCGGAAATACTGAAGTTGAAATAGCAAGCTGATGGTTAATTTTGCCTTTGACCATATTTAGAACTGTGTGATTTACTGGAAAGGGAAACACACCAAGAATAGGGGTATTAGGGTCTGATACCAGGTCTCCCACCAAAAACAAAAACAAAAAACCAAACCTGTGTTGCCATGGTTGGGTTATTTAACTCCTCTGTGCCTCAGTTTCTCCTGGGGAGGCCAAATAACTATAAGGTGAAAACATAAGCTCTGAATTAAACTCTAGCTTTATCAATCACTAGCTGTAAAAATATATCAGCTTTATATAGAGTTATTGTGAGAATTCCTTCATTCATCTTATTCATTCAATACATAAATACAGAATATCTGCCATGTTCTAGGAGTTGGGGATACAACAATGAATTAGATACAAATAACAAGAGCATATGTGAACATGTATAATGTCTGCATAGAGTGAGATACAGCGAGATGTGCTTTGGGACCTCTGTGAAAGGTGGAAATGAGGGGTGGGTGGAGGGACAAGTAAGCTGAGAGGATGACATTTATGCTGACTTCTAAATGACAAAAGGAAATCAGAGCACAAGAATAACAAGGGTGGTGGAGGCTGAGCCCAAGAGTGACAACAGTTAGCATGGCCTGCGAGGCATAGACAAGAACAGCGCTGGACCTCATAGGGTAGAGGGTGGGTCAAACATAGCCTAGGAATAAGGAAAGCAGGGCTTGTAATTTCCTCAGTTCAGTGCCTGGCACATAAATGTTAGCAAATTACCTGTGATTGTCATTCTCTCAAAAGGGTGTCAGAATAAAAAGGTTTATGGTTATCTAACACCTTCATTTAAAATTAATAATGGTCTCTAGAGAAGAATTAGAGTATCATTTGGGATATGACTTGTGTCATATGGATGATGGAATGGACATTTGAATTTTCATTGTAGTCACTTGTAGGAAATTTTTTTAAAAATACACCTTTTTTCCCTCTTTTTCATTGAAATCACCCCCCTTTTTTAAAAAGATTTTATTTATTTATTTGACAGAGATCACAAGTAGGCAGAGAGGCAGGCAGACAGAGAGGTGGAAGCAGGCTCCCTGCTGAGTAGAGAGCCCGATGCGGGGCTCGATTCCAGGACCCTGAGATCATGATCTGAGCCGAAGGCAGAGGCTTTAACCCACTGAGCCACCCAAGTGCCCCAAAATCACCCCCTTCTTATCTTGACCTGATATTCCTTCTGTCAGTTTCTCTCCTCAGCTTACCTGGGATTTTCAAATTTATGCCATGATATTACTATAATATTGTTTTTAAGCTCCCCGTACATAAGTTTGTTGGAACAAGGATGCTATACCATCTCATAAGTGAACAAAATAGATTAACCACTCAAAGTAAATCAAGAGCTATTACACCAGAAAAAAAAATGCTATGGAAAAATCCACCATATTTGTAAATATTTAGAAATAGGCATTAGAATTATTTTCAACTTTCTAAGACAGTAAATTTAATTAATGAAGTCAATTGTCATTTTTTAATTTATTTGTTAATTTTAATGCATTAAACTTACTTAGGGGTGGGAGAATCAGAAAAATGACAACATTGGATCTTTTTGATTATGAGCATTAATAGCTATTTCAAAATCTATTTCTTCTGAAAGTTCTCACCTTTTTATGAAAAAAGGTGAGAACTTTTTCCTAGTGGTATTTCCCCCTCAGAGGTAAATAAAAACTGGGGACTAAAGAGGATAGCAGTCTGCTTTCTTAAGGTATGGCTGGTATTAGTAAGGATTAACTTTGTGGTGATGTTGCAGTGAAAAGGGTATCTGTATTCAGCTAGACTTTGAGGTTTGAGTGCACAGTCCCTAGACTACCCATATTTCTAATACCAACTGCAAGTTCTGGCTTTAATAATTTGCTAGAGGGACAGACAGGAGTCACTGAAAGCTAATATAATCATGCTTATGGTTTATTATAGGGAAAGGATACATACTAAAATCAGCCAAAGGAAGAAACCCATAGGATAGCATCTGGACAGTTCCCAAAGCTAAGCTTTTGTTGTCCTCAGGATGAGTAAACCTCCTGGCACTGATGTGCATTAGTAAGCAAAGACTCTTGCCAACCAGGGAGACTCACCAAGCCTCGGTGTTCAGGGTTTTTACTGGGGCTTCATTACATAATTAGTGACTCATGATGGCACATGTAGTTGAGCTCAGTTGCCCAAGTCAGCTCATACCTCATGACAAAAATCTCCTACCATCAATCACAAATTGGTCTTTCTGATATGGCCAGGCCCCATCCCACACTATCAGGTATGGCTGGTCCCACCCTCAGATCCAGGGTAGCCAGACCCCACCCTAAATGAAGGCATTCCCATCACAAATGGCATAGGTTACCTGCCAGAAAGTGAAGGCAAAGACCACATGAAGGGCAAGGCTGCTTTCTTTGAAGATAACAAGAGGATGTCACTGCCTGGAATCTGGACTCAGATGTTCTAGAGTGTGTACCTTCTGCAATGCTGTGTGAACTTGCCCCTGTCACCTAGCTACTTTTAGACCCCATGCTTCTCTTCTGTTCATTAGGAATAATGATCTCTCTGAAGATTAAAGAACAGATATGGCCACATAGGGTTCGTGCACTGGCACCAGCTACTGCTGTTTTCATCATGTCAGTGATTATTTTCAGTATCATGTTATTTTATTATTCTTGTTATTATGGTAAACTTTTCTTAGGAATGTTATTACTACTGTAGTAGCCAAAATATAAGTTCATAGTTTCTGGACTATTTTGGTTGCTTTTCTAACCTGTTTTTTGGTCTGACTGTGAGCTCTCTTGTTTCTTAGTCTGTTTATTCATTCTTTGCTTCAGTAGGAGTTCCTCCTATTTTACTGAGCACTCCCAAGATAGAGTGAAGAATTTTCTTTTCTTTTTTCTAACCAACCCCCCCCCCCCCGCCCGTGAGTTTGTTTGTTTTCAGAAATGCTCTGGCAATGATTGTACAACTAAAGTGGCATAAGCATTTGTTGATTGCATTATCTCATTCCTTTTAAATTCATAGCACAAAGAGATTTTTATTTTTGTGTATATGTGGAAATTCTCAGAAAATATTTGAGTTTTTTCTTTAAAAGATACTTTCAAAGATACTTCCTTAGGGTTATATCCTTCTCTTCACTTGGTTGGTAGTAAAGTGGAAATACCACCAAGTGTGGAGTGTTTTGAGGTCAAAACAGAAAAAGAATATTGTCAACCGTCAGATTCGCATGCATGGCAGATTTTATGAAAAAGATCATGCTGAGGTGTTCAGCTAGTCTTGGTAAAGACCCTTAGGACAGAAAGACCTTCTGCAATAGAATATTCAGCAATGAAAAGTTAGGTAGAGTTTATATTTTAAAAAGTAATTAGTACCACTCATTTATACTTTAAAGGAATTTTATTAATATGGCAATGTTTTTCAATACTAGTTTTCATTGTTGCATACATGTTACTAGGCTGTCAGTGGTTTCACTGATGCTCATTAACAAAGCACTGCCTGCAGAGCGCATTCTGTGGACAAGGGAAGCAATATCTGCTTTTTCTTTCTTTTTTTTTTTTTTCCATTCTTCTTCTGTTTCTTTCTTTTTTTTTTTTTTTGAAAGAGTAGATACTGGTTACTTGTTTTTCTTCTTTGATTCTAGAATACAGATTTGCAGTACCTTTTACTTACTGTGATTGTTTATTTTGGATGTCTCCCACCCATACAGGTGAGCTTCTCTTGCAAGGTCCAGTGTTTATCAGAGAGCCCAGCAGCAGCATTTTCCCTGTGGGTTCAGAGGATAAAAAAATAACTTTAAATTGTGAAGCAAGAGGCAACCCCTCACCTCATTACAGGTACAGTGACAAGTTTGCAAATCCAAATTATGAAACAACAATGTGGCAGTTGTAATTTCTTCTTCTTTTTTTTTTTTTTTTTGGTTTCAGTATATTCGTGGCATCACTAAGAAAGAATACATGAAACTCTAGCTGTATGTCATGTTCAGCTGATCTCATACATAAACATTTGGATCCCTACTGTATATATTTGATTGATTATTCACTTTACAAGAGTTCTTGATTTAAAGGAGACACGGTAGAATCTCTTAAATAAACAATGTTCTATTTACTCATTTATAGTGCAATTTAATGTATAAACATGTGTTTATATGTAGTCATTGGAATCATAAGGATATATCCATTGTGGGGATAAAACCAGATGTTCCAAAGGTATTTAGAAATCATAGTTGAAAAAAAATACTTTTTAGCGTTTAGATTTCTTCCTCTACCATTTTACTGACTATGTGTTTGAAGATTCATTAAGTATAGAAGAAAAAATAACACTCTTACTAAAGTAATTTTAATTATTCCTAGAGAGAAATTATATTTGATTTAGTAGGGTTTTTTTAATGTAAAAGTATGTGTTTTTCAGATTACGTGAATACTTGTTCACTGAAAACCTTCAAACATCACAGAAAGGTATAAGGAAGAAAAAAGAAAAAAAATCTGAATTCCCATCACCTTAAGATAAAAGTATTAACGTTTGGGGAAGATGGTAGCTTATTTGGATGGGATGGTATTTACTTTTTTAAAGAACACAAGATTAACAATTTTTACTGTTAGGTGTGCTTAGGTGATCCAATTTAATGAAGAAATGAATTATTTATGAAGAGCATATGCTGCTTTCATATAAGTGGCTACGAAAAAGTGCTTGAGGCACCTTGAAAATAATATGGTCTTTTGAATACTGTGAGCATTTGTCTTGAAAACTCTGTTTACAGTATTAATTTCTTGGCAAAACCTTTTCTATAACCTGCAGAACAAGCATACTTCAGCCGGTATTAATAAAATTCTAAGTGTTTGGAGTAGTCATATAGATCTTATTGAACTTCTTTTGTTTTCTTAATCCATGTAACATCCAACTATCCAACATTCCTTGTTAAATTGGGTCAACCTTGGGTTAGAAGGTAGACCTTTGTATTTTTGCATCTGGAAGTAACCAAGGTCAGTCTCTTGAAACAATATTCAAGATGTGCTTATTGAGCACCTCCTGGATACTTGCACCAAAATAAATAACGATTCCAGGGTACTGGTCAGAAATGGCAGAGGTGATAAAAAGTTTTCTCTCTGCCTCCTCCTCACCCTATAGAAATAAGAAAAGTATAGCAGAGGATTAAAAAAAAAAACAAGAATCTGTATTAATGAGATAGTTCAATTAATCAGATATAAGCTGAAGCAACATCTGAAAATATTTTCCTCTTTGGGGGAAACATGAACAGATAACTTTAATAAGATGTTATCCTGGAAACATTTTCCCCCAGCATTTTCATAGGACATTCTACAATTTTCCAAATTTATCCATTTGTTTTTCCCTGAAACAGAAGATTCTCCTTTTAGATATGACTCTAATATGATAGAGTCCATATGAATGACTCATCTGTGGGCTGTTTCTTTGTTGTCAGTAAAGTTGTATTCCTAGCATTTATCTTATGAGAAATTTGATGATAAATGTGTTCAGCTGAAACGTTGTCATTAGGTACAAGATTTTGTCATACAGGAGTGTATTTCTAAAGGAAGAGTTTAATTATGTTTGTAAAATTTTACCAAATAGTGAGAAATCTTGAGCTCAGAAATCCAGAAATAGTCTTTTGTTGCTATCACTCCTTTATATATTGGGTATTTATTGTAATGCCAGAGAGTGTGTTTTTAAGCATACTGACAATATGTATAAAATGTGGATGAAGAGGTCCTGTCATTTACATAGAGCTTCATATGTTTTATAATGTGCCCTGAGATGTTGTATATTGCAGTTTAAACAAAATCTGTATCTGAGACTAGGAGATATGTGACTTAAATTGATCATCCCTTTTATGTCTGGTAATTGTAGAAATTTAACATGCTAGGTATTGTTTTAAAGTACTTTGGTTTGTAGCCAAATAGAGCAGACACTTTCATTATAGCTCTAAAGATTTTCTAAAGTTAAGACTTGTAATCAATATAAAATTCCACTTAAACTAAGGATTTTTAGTCACTAGAAGTCAAGACCTTGAAAAACCACAAGAGAACCTCTTTACATTGTGAAAATATTAGGCTTTCCTATAACAACTCCATTATTCATGTTATCTGTATAAGAAGTTATACTGATAGAGCAAATGAGAGTATAGAACAATGTAGGTTGTAATTATGACCTTATCTATTTGGACAATACCTTCCATTATAGCCTGTTTTTTTTTCTACTAGTTTTTGACATTCATAGTGAGTCATGTTATGTTCTATAATATTCTTTTTAAGTATTTCAGAAGAAAATAAGCTTGCTTATTCTTATTTTTTTACTATCCTTTAAAAACTACAGATAAATGGCTTAAGTGTGGAATAACACTGAAGACATAAAGATGGGGATTTTCTTTTTTACATGAAATCAGAGAAACGTGATGTTTTTTATAAGTATTTTTAAATATAAGCAGTTAGATAGATAAATAGATACCATGGAAGAAAATCAGTGGTTCGTGTGAAATGACAAGTTAAAGACAATCCGAACATGTTTCCTATGATTCAGAATAAAGTTTAATAGTCTTAGAAAAGAATATCCTTCATAAGCCCACAGCCTGTCTTGTAGACTGAGACAGATTTGTCTGGTGAGAGATCTTTTCTTGGTTATCCCATTGGGTAAAAAGAACTCTTAATTGGCCATGTTAGAAATCCAAAAGTTCAGAAATTCTCCAGAGAAATTACTTGTGTTAGGATTTAATTGAGAATTTTATTCTTTCCTTTGCATCTCCCCACCTAAGCCCCAAAGTCTATATTTAAAGGTTAATTAGTATTCATTCTCATTGTAATTGCGATGACGCTGAAAGAGATTACCCTGAGGGAGTATTAATAACATTTTTAAATGGGAGGGACTTTCTCTGACTTTTCATGGGGTTATAAATGCACCATTTGCTCAGATGAAAGACCCCAAATAGGAACATCCATGGTCGCTTCTACTGATGTCAGTCAGCCTTTAAAGGAACCACATACTGGAGAGAGACTGGGTTAAAATATGCAAATGACTCTGGGGACCAGGCAAGTAACACAGCTAAAAGAGGTGGATGTGCCTTAAGAACATATAGACAGGGGCGCCTGGGTGGCTCAGTGGGTTAAAGCCTCTGCCTTCTGCTCAGGTCATGGTCCCAGAGTTCTGTGGATCAAGCCCCGTGTCGGGCTCTCTGCTCAGCGGGGAGCCTGCTTCCCTCCCCTCTTTCTGCCCGCTTCTCTGCCTACTTGTCATCTCTGTCAAATAAATAAATAAATAAAATCTAAAAAAAAAAAAAAGAACATATAGACACTTTGAATAATAACTGGAAGCTATCCAACACTTAGTCACAAGCCTGTTGAATCGTCATGACTGCTTCTCAGCACTGGCCACTGGTTACCATCCAGGAATCCCAGGCTAGTGTAACAAAAGCTCTTCAAAAGATCTTTTAATATTCAGGCATTTTTTCTTCAGAAACTCTTCTTCAAGTGTTAACTCTACCTTTCTTTTTAATCATGATATAGGCCAAAGAAAATAAGGCTTCAAGTGAACTACATCCTACATGGGCTTTATGTTTTCCACATTTAGTCTAGCTTGAGATTGAAAAGCTTTGTTGTCCCGTATGGTAGCTAGTAGCCAGAAGTTGACCCTATAGATTTAGATCAGTTAGATTAAAAAATATATTTCCTCAGTCAAGGCAGCCTTCTTTCTTTCTTTTTTTTTTTCCTTTTTAAGATTTTATTTATTCATTTGAGAGAGAGAGAGCATGAGTTGGGGGAAGAGCAGAAGGAGAAGCAGACTCCCTTATGAGACAGGAACTTGACATAGGCTCCAATCCCAGGACCCTGAGACCATGAGCTGAGCCAAAGGCAGACACTTAACCAACTGAGCCACCCAGACTCAGATGAAAGACCCCAAATAGGAACATCCATGGTCGCTACTACTGATGTCAGTCAGCCTTTAAAGGAACCACATATTGGAGAGAGACTGGGTTATTATCCTTATTTCAAATGCTGAGTAGGCATGTGTGGCCAATAGCTACTATATGAGAAGGAACCGATGATCACTTTTATGCTTCTAGAAAGTTCTTTTGGATGGCACTGCTTTAGATGAACCCTTGAAACTGTAGCTTTTCTGTTTTTTCTCCTCAAAATAATCACAACATTATTTTCTTCCAGCTCTATATGATAAGTAAACTATGTTAATAAGGTACAGTGTGAAAAATACCGATATACAAGCTATAAGGACTAAATATCATTGCAAAATATCATGTCCGCTGCCTCAGTTTCTCCCTTTTAGGTATGATTTCCTATAATGGAATTTACCAAAAGTCTACTAAATGTATTCAGTATAAGGTAGAAAATAAAAGAGACTAATTTCTGCTCATGTTTATTGAAAGAGTAAAATGTAAGGAAGTGAAGTCTGAGGTGATTTATTGTCTATACATAGAGTCACACACACATATGTACACACACACACACACATAATCTACCACTGTACATGGTACCGTATATAGTAACATACGTGGCTCTATATATGTACTGTATTTGTATATGCTATATTTTCTACATGTACAGTATAAAATATAGCATATGGACTGTGTATAATATACTCTATATTCTTATAGTAATAGCTGATATATATTTTAATTATAATTTTTATTATATGCAGTTTGTCTCTTACATATATATTGTTGCCATGTAAGATCTAAAGTCACTATTATTTCACTTTTATGCTTGCTTCAGGGCAAATGAGAGTTTTTGTTCCTCTAATCCTCTTGGCCCTTAAAGAGATACAATCCTTTCTGCTGGGTTACTGGGCCCGATTCTCTGTGTTTATGTTCATGCTCAACAACTTTTAGCATCCTGATTTCTCCAGCTGATGAGTTCTCATCCCCATACCCATAGTCAGGCACTAAAATCAATGAAATCTGCACATGGTTGGAATGATTGCTAACCATTAAAAAGTAAAGAATATCTGTAGTGCCTGAGGGAAGCCGAGGGAGACAGCATCTCTTACCAGGCATTTTAAACTTGTCTGCATTACCGTGTCTCTCATGAAGCCTTCTCAGTATCTTCTGTGTTGGGTCTCATGCTGTGATGATGCCCATTTTACCCTGTGCCTACCTGTATGGTAAAACTTACCAAAATGTGCAATTGTCTCAGTAGGATATAACTCCCTTTAAGATGAGGACTGTATGTTCTTCCTCCTTACCTCCCAAATACCTAGCAAACAGTGCCTGCTAATGTGGAGCATGAAAAAAAAAAATGGAATGCAAAATGGGAGAAAACAAGGCAAATTTGGTATTAGATCATGTTAGAAGTCAAGAATGTCATGAAAGATCAGAGGGTTGAGAAGTGATCAGTAGTACATTTTATACCATATTCTAAGTTTGTACTGATTCCCTTTTTGGCTCCATTTTAAGACCGATCATCCATGAAGTGACAAAAGAACACAAGGCCTACTTACATCCTCCCCATAGCAGCTGGAAAAAGAGGACGTCCTTCCTGTTAGTGTCATCAAAAGTTCCGAATGCTGTCAGAAATAAAAACATAGCTTATAGTGTGAGCAGTCTGTAACCCAAGAAAAATGTAGAAGTTAGATTTTAGATATCACAGATGGGAGTGTCAAAATTAATTCACACCATTTGTTGTTCTTCTTTCTTGTGTTTTTGAAGTGCGGTGAGGAGGAAGGAAAACGTATTGGTCAAAATCAAGTTAAATCAGTTGGGTCACATTCGTATTCTTAACTAATCACTGAGGCCGAGATTGGATTGTTCTGAGTGGCCAGGCCAGGTCACGTAAGGAGTGGGCTCTTCAAAGGGAGTGAGACAAAGAAGACAGGAATAGCAAACCTCGTCTGTAATTCTTGTAGGAATAGTTTTTTTTTTTTTAATTTTTATTTTTTTATAAACATATTTTTATCCCCAGGGGTACATGTCTGTGAATCGCCAGGTTTACACACTTCACAGCACTAACCATAGCACATACCCTCCCCAATGTCCATTACCCCACCCCCCTTTCCCAACCCCCTCCCCCCAGCAAGGAAAGAGCCTAGATGTCCATCAACAGATGAATGGATAAAGAAGATGTGGTATATATACACAATGGAATACTATGCAGCCATCAAAAGAAATGAAATCTTGCCATTCGCAACGACGTGGATGGAACTAGAGGGTATCATGCTTAGTGAAATAAGTCAATCAGAGAAAGACAACTATCATATGATATCCCTGATATGAGG
>PISX010020644.1:0-35211 GCA_004024625.1 Mellivora capensis | reverse complement strand
CTTGTAGACTCCCTGAAAAGGACTTGGGGACCCTCTGGAGAACCCTGACCACATTTGGAGAATCACTAAAGCAGGCAATAAAAAGGCAGAAAAATGTAGGCCTGGATTACATAATTAGCAAGTTGACCTAAGAGGTATCTTTTTTTTTTTTTTAAGATTTTATTTATTTATTTGTCAGAGAGAGAGAGGGAGAATGAGCGAGCACAGGCAGACAGAGTGGCAGGCAGAGGCAGAGGGAGAAGCAGGCTCCCTGCTGAGCAAGGAGCCCATGTGGGACTCGATCCCAGGACGCTGGGATCATGACCTGAGCTGAAGGCAGCTGCTTAACCAACTGAGCCACCCAGGCATCCCGCGACCTAAGAGGTATCTATGTAAAACTTTGCTCACAACAAAACACAAATACACTTTTTTTTTTTTTAAACAAACTGTCCCTTCCATCACCTGGGGGCAATGTGCACCTGGACAGACTGCAGAAGCTCCACGATGGAGAGATGCCCAGCTTGCCAGGTGCTCCACACAGCTGCCCAGGCCCTGGAACAGCCTCATCAGAAGAGGCATCACATCAGAGTGCCGAGCCAAGGTCACCCACTGGCTAGGCCGCAGCGGGAGATCTTCCCAAATGAGTGCTGCATAGCACAGCTCCCACCTGGGCTGCATTCCCGTGAAGGCCTTCCCTCCTTAATCTCACCGTGTCAGGGAGTTGTCAGGCAAAGACGGCCCAGCCTCCTTTTCCCTGAGGCTTCCAGCCTGGCACCTCTGCCCTTAGGAACCCCAAGAGATGCCAGGTACAACTCGCCTGGCTCTTCCCCTGTGCGGTTCTTACTTCACCAGCAGCAGGAACAACGCCTCCTGCTGTCCGGGCCAGGCACTGCGCTGCCGAGACAAGCAGAGGCGCACCAGCTGCCTAGGGAGCCATCATCTTGCCTGTCTCCTAGGGAGTGCCAACACCCCCTGCCAGTGCCCAAGACCACATGTTCCCCCGCAGAAGCCCTGCCAAGCCTGAAGCAGGGATAAGAGTCAGCTGGAACAGAATTACTGCTCAGGGTCCCAAACCACAGCCAGGGCCAAGGTATCCCAGGGAGCCTGCAGAACACACATCACATTTTCACTCCCAAGGCATACATCCCTTGGAGATCTTCCATTCCTAGGTGCCTACTATGTGCTGGCACTGTGAGGGGGGCTTTCTTTCCATGAATCATTTTGTTTGCCCCCCACAATAACTGTTGAGCAAATGGATGGTCAGAATAGCTAAGTACTTGCCCAAGGTCACTCAGGGAGTATGGACTCGGACTTTAACCTGGTCTGCAAAGTCCAGGCTCTTGCACCATCACTACACTCTCCTGCCTGCGCCGACAGGGAGGGGTCCTTTGCCTTCTGGCAGGTCATCCAAAGAAACTCTTCATGCTCTTTTGCCTGAACTCACCCTGGGCTCTGTCTGCTGGATGTCCTTCTGTGTCCTCTGCCCTGCCTTTTGTCTTTTTCTCACTCTAGAGCAGACGAAGCAGAATTCTGCATTTCTGGATCCCTACCTGTGGTGTATACATCACACCTCCAGACCTGCACACAGTAGGTGCTTTGTGTGTGTCTGCTGAATATTAAGAAGAGTGCCCCCTCACCTCCCTCCGTTACCACAGCAAGGACGGATCCATGGAAGGCAGGAGCCTTGGAAACATTCAGGAGAATAGGGGGTAGGAGGTGTAAGAGCAGAAGTGGAGTGGGGGCAGACCCAGCTCCCAGAGTGCCCCAAGCCCTCCTGCAAGACGCCTTCCCAGAGGGCCTCCCCACCAAAGACTGGGTAGGTCAGGTCTCAGGTCAGGCTCTCAACAAGAAGCTCCACTACCCTCAAGTATTCCTCCAAAGCTCCTCCCACAGGAAAGCCAATGGAAGGCAGGCCCCAGACAGGAGGAAAAGACCCTGAACATGGGGTTCCTGAGTACCTCCTCTCCAATGCCTCCCTGGATAGCCTCAGTTCCTTCCTCCTTCCACAGCCTTTCCTGGCCTGGGCTGGAATTTATCTTCGGGCAATGTAGTTAAGCCCTGGTGTTTGGAGCCCAAACCTGGAATCAAATCCTGACTCCCTCACTACCTAGGTGACTAAGGTCCAGTGACATCACCTGAAGGCCCTCAAAGCCAGCCAGCCTGCAGATTCAGAATCCAGACTTCCCGGGGTTACCCGGGTTCTGACTCTGGAAGCAGATCACCAGGGGTCAAGTCCTAGCCCCTATCCTCACTTCACTTTTCTTTGCCTGGGTACCTTTATCTGCAAAGTGAAGATAATAACAGTACCCACTCGCCTTATTAGAGCATTACTGTGAGAATTAAATGGGGTAACTTATGCAATGTGCTTCGAACAGACACTCTAAGTACCCAAGAAGTATTAGCTATCACTAGAAATAGTAGGCGATAAGACTGTGAAGGGCTGCGCAGTGTCCGCGGCACCTAGAGCTCACTGAATGGCAGTTACGATTACCTTCGTCCCCACTAGGCTACAGTGTCCCTGGAGGCGGGGGTCCTGGGTCAGATTCATCTGTGATTCCCCGGCAACCAGCAGCACAGTGCCCGGCACCAGGCAGGAGCTCAAACACAGACTTGAGGGCGGACGGGTGAAGAACTGCCCTCCTGGAACAGGAGGGTGTGGGCAGCTAGGAAGAACCGAGGTGTCAGGGAAGAGAAAGCAGAGCGGAGGGGGAAAGGCCGAGCCGGGCAGATAAGCAAGGGAAGTGAGTGAGAAAAGGAACAGGAGAGGCTGTGGCGGAGGAAGATAAGGAGGAAGGATGGAGAACGCGATCCTCGAGGAAGTGCCCAGAGAGGTGAGGGAGCCCCCCGGAGCGGCACTAGGCAAGCCCCGTGCTGGTAGGGGAGCCGGTGCGCAGGAGAGGGGCGCAGGAGCCGGCGCGGGGCGGGACTCGCGGGACCCGGCGGGAGGGGCCGTGGGGGCTCCCACCTCGCCTCCCCGCCTGGGCCTGGGGGCCGGGCAGCCGGAGATTGGCTGGGGCGCGCGGCGAGGCCGGGGCCGGAGCCCCGAGGTGGGAGGTGCCAAGGATCGCTCGGTGCGCCCGGGAGCGGAGCGAAGGCTGCCACCACTCGGGCCACCTCGGCGGTGGCGGCGGCTGCAGGGGAGCGGCGGGGCGGCGGGTGCACTCCGGGAAAGCTGGGGACGCCGCGCACCACGATGCGGGCAGCGGCGGGGGGCGCGCGGGCGGCCGCTCTGGCGCTGCTGCTGGGGGCGCTGCACGGAGCGCCGGCGCGCGCCCAGGAGTACGACTACTACGGCTGGCAGGCGGAGCCGCTGCACGGGCGCTCGTACTCCAAGCCACCGCAGTGCCTCGACATCCCCGCCGACCTCCCGCTCTGCCACACCGTGGGCTACAAGCGCATGCGGCTGCCCAACCTGTTGGAGCACGAGAGCCTGGCCGAGGTGAAGCAGCAGGCGAGCAGCTGGCTGCCGCTGCTGGCCAAGCGCTGCCACTCGGACACGCAGGTCTTCCTCTGCTCTCTCTTCGCGCCGGTCTGCCTCGACCGGCCCATCTACCCGTGCCGCTCGCTGTGCGAGGCCGTGCGCGCCGGCTGCGCGCCGCTCATGGAGGCCTACGGCTTCCCCTGGCCCGAGATGCTGCACTGCCACAAGTTTCCCCTGGACAACGACCTCTGCATCACTATGCAGTTCGGACACCTGCCTGCCACCGCGCCTCCAGGTAGCGCCGCCGCCACCGCCCCCGCGCGCTCCGACGGCCCCGGGCGCCCGCGAGTCCCCCGGAGGGGCCACCCCCTTACACACACACACACCGCCTTCTCTCAGCCCTGCATGCCCCAGGAATTGCACCTCCGGCCCCTCCCACCCCCACCCCGCAAGTCTTGCAGCCTTCTCAGACTCCCGGGGTAGTGCCTCCCCGCAGCTCTGGCCATGCTCACTGGTTCTCCCCATTCCAATTCTGTTCCTGAAGACGCCCCTGGCATCGCTCCCAACGCTCACCTTCCAAAGACGCTGGAATACCTGCGTAGCCCCGATGCTGTCCCCCTATCCAGAGGCGTCCCCATAAATGTCTTAGGGCCTCTCTCAGCCTAAGAATGCCTAGAGTCGCTAAACAATGCCCAGGCCCATTCACCTCCAACACAGCTCTGGACCCCAAGGCACAAAACAAGACTCACCAACCCCTCCTCATGTTGGGGGCCTGGGAGGGGAGGAGGGCTGAGGGAAAGGATATGGGGGGAAACTGTGGGCTAAGCACATTTCCCTGCTATACCCACCCCCACACACACCGTTTTCCATGCCTGGGAACCCTAAATTCTCCCACTCTCTTCCCTAATCCCCCAGGCTAAGAGACCTTGGGGTAAAGCTCAGTGCAGAGGAAAGAGCAGATTGCCAGACTCTGCCACTAACAAAGAACCCTTAGGAGTTGCCTAAACTTTGAGCCTCAGTTTTTCCATAAGTAATATAGGAAGTGAGCTCAGGTTCCAAAAACTGTGAGCTCCTAAGTGCCCCCTCCCACCCACCCCAAGTCCCTAATTACCCCTAATTCCTCCCTGGTCTCAGCTTCCCTTCACTGTGCACCTCCCACTCCCAAACTCCTTGCAAGCAGAGTAAGGCTGGGTTGGGCACCAGACAGGAGAACCAGCAGTGGCACTGAGCAGAAGACTGGGCAGTTGACTGCAGAGCCTAAGGAGCCCTTGATGCTGGGACTCCCCAAGGGGCAGTACTGCTTTCCCATCTTCTTATCTGATGCAACAAAAGGCAACTGGACTCCATCACACCCTATCCTCCCCCTTCCCTGCCACCAGGGCTAACTTCATCCACATAGCCCTTGGTCCTACACTCCCCATGTCCCTCCTGAGAGTCACAGTTGGGTAGGGTTCCTATAACTGGGGAGTGTTGAGAGATGGGAAAACCCCCATTCTTGGGTTGGAAATGGGACCAGGAAGCAGGGGAGAGCGAGCCAGCTCAAGCAGGGATAGCGCAGTCCCTACAGGGATCCCGGTGTGGTTCCTTTTCTGGTTTCCTTGGAAGCCATGCATTAACAGCCTGGAAGGCAGGGAAGTCCTGGGCTCAGGCTCAGAATCCTACCAGGCCCTGCCCTCTCTGAAGCCTGCCTTCCCCTGTGATGGGGCGCCCAGTTGGAGGCAGAGACATAGGACAGAGGGCAGGTGCCACGTGGGCCTGAGAACCAGAGGCAGCCTGAAGGGTTTGTGTGGCCCACAATAAAACTGAAACTATTTCATATAAAAATTAAGAGCTTGGGCTTCCTTTGAGACCCCAGAAGTCCTGGCAATGCTAAGGTGCCCACCTTAGAGGGTGATGCTTCTCAGTTTACCACAGTCCCTGTCCTGCCAGTGTCACTTGTTTCCCCACCTGCCCAGACCCTGTGTTCCTAGGAAGACCCTGTAGACACCCCCCCATCCTGAGTTATAAGCTCAGTTCACAATAGTACTGCAGACTTGGGTACCCACTGTGGACCTCAGTTTTCTTTTCTTTAATAGGAATACTTCAGAGGCTGAGGATTAAATGAAACAAAGTTTAGAAGAAGACAATGCATATCGTGGTGGCAGTTGCCAGGGTCACAGAGCAATTGTGCCCACGGGGGCAGTTTTGTCCCCCAGCAACCTTGTCTCTTTTGAACCCCACAACTACCCAGTGAGCATCCTTACCATCGTCCCATTTCCTGATGAGAGTGGAGGCTTGGCAGGGGGCGGTGGCTCCTCAGGTGGCGAGTGGCTTTTGGGCTCTGATCTCATCAGCCTCCCTCGACCCCACCCCTGCTTCTCTCTTCAGTGACTAAGATCTGTGCCCAGTGTGAGATGGAGCACAGTGCCGACGGCCTCATGGAGCAGATGTGTTCCAGCGATTTTGGTGAGTGTGGAGCCCACGTGGCCACTGCCCCAATTCTTTTCCTCCTTGACACACACACCCACACACGAACACCCATGTCCATAACCATCATAGTGAATACTAAAAGTTTTTGCATCCTGGGTCCCTTGTAGATTCTGATCATGACCATGAACCGTCTGGCCAAAGAAATTCACCTCATTTTGCAGGTCATCCCAGAGGCTTCAGAAGCCCCTCAAGGCCATGGTCCATGGGCCCCAAAACCACCCCTGGCCAAGGCTCCTGCAGCCCTCCCTTGGCACCTGCCCACAGAGGGCCCTCCAGGGCTTGGATTCTCTTTAGGAAAAGCAAGCTACGCCTGGAGATGGCTGGGGGCACCAGGGAAAGAGCTGGGCCCCAGGATGGAAGTGAAACACCCTCACTCCTGGGCGCCTCTGCGTGGTACCCGATGCACCTCTGGCCAGGGGAGCTGTGGTCACTTGTCCCACGCCTTCATCCTGGAACCTCTCCGTTCCTGGGACAGTGAGCCAAGTCTAGTCAGGACCACTCGACCCGGCATGTGGCCTTTGCCAAGTTGGCTGCTGTTTTGTGTCTTAGCCTCCCTGTCTGTAAAAAAGAGATAGCAATGAAATCCTTACTTCAGTCTTTTAGGTCATTAGTCCGTTTGGAAAGAGAATATTCCTATCGCAAGGGGTGAGTGTGTGTGTGTGTGTGTGTGTGTGTGTCCAAGAGAGAACAAGAGAGTGGTTAAGGAAAAAAAGAGAAAGATTGAAAGAGATTTTACAACAGTTTCCTTCCCCGGGTGAACAGAGTCATTCTCGGGCATCTCCCTGGCTGCTCACAGAGATGGGGGTCCAGGGGCATGAAGAAGTGGGAGATGAGCCTAAGTGACCTGCCCAAGTCCCAGACTCCCAACCCCTAACTGTGTTAGGCTCTCTACAGCCACCGCGTGTACCCTGGATAGTCACCCCGACCACCCTCTTGCCTTCAAGCATCCCCCCTCCCCCACCCCCCCTGCAGACACACCACAGACATACTGTCCAACATCAGACATGCAGCCCCAGACAGCACACCCCCACCCGTACCATACAGTCTCACAAAGGTCACAGTGGGGTGTTCACACCAGCAAGAGCTGGTCGTATGCACACTGCTCAATCCAGCACCCCGTGATGTAGTGGGCCCCAGTGACAGGGCACAGACCTCATGGAAACCAGCCCGTGCTACAGAGCAGGACCCCTCCCCAGGGCCAGCTGTCAAACATTTACCAGCCCACCCACCACGGCCACATACACACACACACACAGAGCCAGAAATCCCATCTGGAAATTAGCCCAGGGATCATGAAGTCCACCTCCCCGAGGCCCAGGCTTGGAACTTCAGGCACAGGCACCCACTGGGGGCCTGAGAGCAGCCTGAACGAACCCACCCGTCCTCACCTTGCCCCTCCATCTACCCTCTCTGCACACACACAGTGGTTAAAATGCGCATCAAGGAGATCAAGATAGAGAATGGGGACCGGAAGCTGATTGGAGCCCAGAAAAAGAAGAAGCTGCTCAAGCCAGGCCCCCTGAAGCGCAAGGACACTAAGCGGCTGGTACTGCACATGAAGAACGGCGCCAGCTGCCCCTGCCCGCAGCTGGACAGCCTGGCCGGCAGCTTCCTGGTCATGGGCCGCAAGGTGGACGGGCAACTGCTGCTCATGGCCGTCTACCGCTGGGACAAGAAGAATAAGGAGATGAAGTTCGCAGTCAAATTCATGTTCTCCTACCCCTGCTCCCTCTACTACCCCTTCTTCTATGGGGCCGCTGAACCCCACTGAAGGCCGCTGCTCCCTGCCCCACTCAGCCAGCTGTGCCTTGCCCTCTCCCCACCCCGGGGGGCACACTCCCTTCCTGCTCACTTGGCCTCACCCCTAATTCGCAGGCTGACCCAGCCCCGGCCCGAGTGGTTTCATGCAGAGTCATTGCCAGCAAGGCCCTAAGGAATAGGCATGGAGCCTGAGCGGACATGACGGAGGGGTTCTGGGGCCCCCGGGGCCTTCTTCTCTTCGGAGCAGAGCTTTCTCATTTGGGAAGGAACCCCAGCATTTCAGAAAGAGCGGAAGAGAGAGCAAGGGAAGCTCTGAGGGGCTCTGAGCAGCCCAAGGAGACAGTTTCCTGAGCAGACCCTGGTGTCAGCTCCCCTCTGCTGGGGGTGAGGCCCCTTTCGTCCCCTTTCCCTCCCTGCTAGCCTGGAGACAGGCCCAGCCCAGACTCCCTCCCAGAGGCCGCTTTTTAGGGTTTGTCTCTCAGCCTCTGCACGTCCCCATTACCCTCATGATGATTAAATTATCACCACCGCGGCAAGGCCACAGGCACTAGATCTGATGCAGGCAAGGCTCAGTTTCTAATTTTTTTTAAGTTTTTAATTAAATTTTTTAAAAAGTTGGTTTTGACTAGGTTATTTCTTTGTCAGCTGGCCCCAAAGGTGGGGAGACGAAGGCTCAGAAGGGACTTTTAGAAAGAGATTTCTTGTCATACCCCATGGCCCATCCACACAGATATACTTGCCAAAGAACAATGCCCTTGTTCTCATAAGATCCCGAGAGCACAGAGTGATGATCACCCTTCTCATCCCCATCACCGTGACAACTGGAGATGACCATCCTCTTGTTCTTGAAGAGGAAGAGACACACCAAGATCCCCAGCCTTCTCCCATGGTCAAAGGGCTCCCACAGTCCCACAGCATGTCCCTGACCTTGCCTACTCCTCAGATCCCAAGAAGGCTGCACCACAGGGAACTACTCTGAAGAGCCAAGGGCCTAGAGGTGTCACCTCCTACCCCTGCGGCACTCAGACTGCCCCTGGGCACCAGTCCTGACCTGCAGGGATAATGGTGTAGACCTGTGCCACAGGAACCAGAGGGGCAGGAGCCCCTGGGAGCCGGGGAGAAAACACATAAAAGCTCAGGCCCCACCCCACACCTACTGTATCCGAATCTGCATTTTAACACATAAATCTTCAAATCACCTAGAGAGCTCTTGCCAAATAGGGGGCCCCACTCTGCAACAACTGACTTGGAATCTCTGGAGGGTGCTCAGAGATCTGAATCTCTAGGTGTTCCCCGGGGTGGTATGCAGCCTGGGTTGAAGACCTCCATCTAGATGAGCTGACAGCTGAGGCGGCTGAGGTGACCTCAGGCTGGGTCTCGGTCCTACATGCAGGGAAGCAGTCCCTATAGCGACTGAGCAGATGGTGCTGCGCCTGGAGCTGAACGGGGCAAGGAGGGCCGAAGGCCTAAAATGGAGGCAACAGGTTCCTGCCACTCAAACGTCCAGCCTTTGGAAAGAGACTCTGGGGGTTTGTCAGCAGAGGCTGAGGGACAGGGCAGACGTATCCAGGGCAGGGGGCTGGGGATGCCCCCAGGGTGGCTTTCCTCACCAGTGAGGGTCCAGCTGCCCAGCCCAGGCAGGGCTTCCTGCTCCTCCAACACAGCGCAGCCGAGTTCTCTTGCGAGGACTTGGCTTCCAGGGCTCTCGGAGCAGCACCATACCACAGAGAAACGAGGAAGGCCAAAGGGCCCCCATTCTGCTGTGGGGCCAGGGTGAGCCAACAGGTGGTCTGACAGCCTGCCCATAAATCTCCTCCCTGGGCAGTCAGGTGGCCTCGCCACAGGTCAGGAGCAGCAGAGGCCTGCTTGTTTCTCCTCAACTCTGAGGAAGCCACCGCCACCCACACTCCCCCCGATCCTGCCCAGCCCACAGCTCCCTGAATCTGCCCCTTGTCTCCCAGCCTCCTACCCCGACCAAATATTTATGGACACTTCTATGGTCAACCAGGACCAGGAATTATTTTTCCACTGAACACAGGACTCTAGCTACTTCTGGCGGGAGCACAATACTGACCTCTGTCAGGTGCTGGCAGCCAGCGAGATGGAGCAGGCAGGGGAGGGGCTCCCCTCGCCCATCCCGGGAAGCCCCAGTTAGACCGTCCTCGGCCACCCCCGACACAGGGGTCAGGCTCTGCTCTGTACATCGGCTCTGTCCCCAACATCTGCTGTCAGACCCCCCAGCAATCTCCTCCTGGGACCAAGAAGAATCCTCCCCAAAAGGGGGGGAAGCCCCACAAGGCCTGAGCCCACCCTTCATTTCCTTCAGCCACAACACGCTCCCACCTGGCTGGTCTGGAAACAGACAGCTGCTGCCGCCCAGTGAGCATCTGGGCTGTGTGTCAGCGAATGACTACATCTGACAGAAACCCCAAGAAACAGTGGGGCTTCTCCACACCAGAGGGCTGGAGACAGACAGGTGTGAGGTCCGTGTCCCAGGCTCATTCTGTCTTCCTGCTCCGCCAGCAGACAGTTTCTGTTCTCTTGGTTACAAACAGTGCCTCCTCCTCCCCACTTCTAACCACATGCCAGGCAGCAAGGCAGAGAAGGGGAGCAAAAACAGCATGTCAGCTGCCTCTGGCCCTTTTGATCAGGAAAACAGTAATTTCCCAACAAGTCCCACCTGGTAGATTTCCACTTTTAGTTCACCGGCCAGAACTAAGTCACATGGCCACCCCCAGGTTCGAGGAAGCAGAGGAAGTCAGGTGTTTCAGTTGGGTACAAAACCAGAGTTCCGATAAAGAACAGGAAGGATTTGGGGCAGGCTGCTAAATACTCGGGATCTGGGGTGCCTAAGTGGCTCAGTCAGTTAAGCATCTGACTTTTCATTTCGGCTCAGGTCATGATCTCAAGGTCATGAGATTGAGCCCCGCAAAGGGCTCCACACTCAGCTGGGAGTCTGCTTCTGTCTCTTCCCCTCTCCCCACTCTAAAAAATAAATAAATCTTAAATTAAAAAAAAAAAAAGAAAAAAAGAAGTACCCTGGATCAGGTGAAAAGAGGTAGTAGAGCCCAGTTTTTGGTTCCAATCCTGTGACTTAGTGGCCATGTGACATTGGGAACACTGCCCAACTACTAAATGAAGGAATAATGTCTATTTCACAGGCTGGCTGAGTGTTAAGTGGGGATAACATATGACAAGTTCCTCAAACCAGTGCCCAGCATTTAGAAGATATTCATTAAATGGTAATTAGTATTTTTATTAACCAAAGGCCTTGACCTGGCTAGCACGGTGCCCATACATAACAGTACATTCCTAACTGATTTGTTAACTAAGAAACCTACTGGCAGGAAGGCAGGGAAGAGGTAGGAACATCTCATCTAAAACCCTGAGTTGATGGGATGCCTGGGTGGCTCAGTTGGTTAAGCTGCTGCCTTCGGCTCAGGTCATGATCCCAGAGTCCTGGTATCGAGTCCTGAATCAGGCTCCTTGCTCGGCAGGAAGCCTGCCTCTCTCGCTGCTTCTGCCTGCCTCTCTGCCTGCTTGTGTGTACTCTATCTCTGGCAAATAAATAAAATCTTTAAAAAATTAAAATTAAAAAAAAAACCCAAAACACCAGAGTTGTTACTTTCAGGACAGAGCCTACACTTGGCATTTTACTTCAGAAAATACACCCCTAGGGGGGCCTGGGGGGCTCAGTGGGTTAAAGCCTCTGCCTTAGGCTCAGGTCATGATCTCGGGGTCCTGGGATTGAGCCCCACATTGGGCTCTCTGCTCAGCAGGAAGCCTGCTTCCCCCTCTCTCTCTCTGCCTCTCTGCCTACTTGTGATCTGTCTGTCAAATAAATAAATAAAAATCTTTAAAAAAAAAAAGAAAGAAAGAAAAAGAATAAGAAAATACATCCCTCCCCAAGGGGTATGTAAGCCAACAGCAGGGAGAAGACATAATAAATTCCAAGCCCATGCTGGGTGGCAGGCACTTTCCAAGCACTCTGGGATTCTTATTTTTTTCTTTATAAAGATTTTGTTTATTTTACCGGGGCAGGGGTAGAGGGAGATAGGGAAGATAGAGCAAGCAAGCATACCCCTATGAGAGGGGAGGGGCAGAGGGAGAGAGAGAATCCTCAAACAGATTGTGTGCTGAGCACACAGCCCAACACAGGGCTCAGTCTCAAAACCCTGAGATCACATTGACCTGAGCTGAAATCAAGAGCTCGACGCTCAACCAATATGCTACCCAGGTGCCCCTCACTCTGGCTAATTTAAGCCTGCCAACAGCCAACAGGTAAGCATTACTATCCCCGTTTTAAGGAGGAGGAGGCTGAGGACCAGAGAGGTTAGTGAGCTTACTGAAGGACACACTTCAGAGTACACAGTAGTGGTCCATGTAGTGTTACTAGGACTTGACCCCAGGTTCTCAACCACTATATTACCGCCTGCAGGGGGCGAAGCCCAGAGGCGTGGGGGGAGAACAGACAGCAAAGCCTCAGCCACCCTGCCTCATAGGAAGATTTCTGGGAGCCCTGCTCAGGTTCCACTCCGAGGGCCCTGACAGCAACAGAGGAGCCAGCCTCTGACTGCGGCTTTGCTCCCGACCCAAAGCAGCCCACCCCTGACCCCACCACCCCTCCTCCCTATCAGCATCCAGGCTCTTGAGGCCCACAAAGGAAGCTCACAACCCACAACTGTTTAGTCGGCTGTAATCCTGACTAAAGTTCACTCTTTGGGAAATCCAACGTGGGGGGTGGTTGCTGCTGGAATGTATGTGGCTGGGACCCAGTATCCCAGCCCAGACAGCAAGCTCTGCTGGGGCCCTGAAGAGAGCAAGCAGCCAGGGGAATCCGGAATCCCCAACCCCCAGCTGTGCCAGAGAATGGAATGTGCTGCTCTGGGGTGTTGAAATGGACCCAACCAAGGGGGGTGGTGCTGGAGCGGGGGAGCTCCTGCCACAAGGCTGCCTCTGTTCCTCTGGACGCTGAGCCCACTTTGCTAGGGCTTGGGATGGGCAGGCTTCTCCTGTTAGCTCAGTGGCTCAGAAGATCCTGGAGCTGGTGGGGGCAAGGCAGAACAGAGGGGAGTGAGCCAGGATTGTATGTTCACCCAGTTTCTCTGATAATGCCTCTACAAGCACCTGTGGCACGATTCACATCCCAGTTCCATGGCTTACTAGCTACATGACCTTGGGCAGGTTACTTAACCTCTCCAGACCTTTGTTTTACTCATCAGTGAAATGGACTTAATAACAGAACCTAGCTTTTGGGAATGTCTTGAGGTTTAAAAAAGAATGACAACCTCAGCATGTTGCTGGCACAGCACTCAGTAAATGTAGGTGCTGGGATGCCTGGGTTGCTCAGTCGGTTAAGCCATCTGCCTTCAGCTCAGGTCATGATCCCAGGGTCCTGAGATCAAGTCCTGCATTGGGCTCCTTGCTGAGCGTGGGTCCTGCTTCTCCCTCTGCCTGCAGCTCTCCCTGCTCCTGCTCTTCTTCCTCTCTCTCTCTCTGACAAATAAAGTTGTTTCCAGAAATTAATAAAAAACATCCAAGATACATAAAAGAAAAGAAAAGTAGGTATTATCATGATCTCAGAGCCTGCCACCAGCTACAAGATAGATGCTGGAGCCAGGGCCTCTCAAAAGTGGTGCCTGGAAGGTTCCATGAAGACAAGGGCATGAAAATGGAGTTTCGTTTGGCTTTAGCCCTGAGGTCCAGGAGATCGATGACTACAAATCCTGAAGACCCCAGAAACCAATTCAAAGTCTGCCAGTGCTCACCACAGATTGCCCCCCATCCCTACCAAACCACAAAAAGATCAACAGACCCATCAACTCAAGCCAGGCTGTGTGGGTGCTGGCTGTGTCCCAAGTCTGTCCCAATGGATACCAGAGCTGGAGCAAAACCCAGCTACTATTCTTCCCAATGGGTGCCTAAGAACAAACTGGGGGCATCTTTTAAATCAGGCATCCAATTCTACTATGAACAGTCTGCCCTCTTAGCCACCACGTGTCCGGTCCTCTCCACACTGTGGACCCCCGCCAGCTGCAAGACACAATCCAACCTCCACAGTTTGATTTTCCCGGTGGGACCTGCACCTACAAGTTGTCCCTCCCCAGCCTGCTCTCACTGAGGCCCTCACACACACTGTAAAGGGATAAAGAGGTGGCCCTCTGGCTTCTCTTCGGTGTGAAGACCCATCCAAGACCCCACGATAAAGCCCATGCTTCCTGAGCCCTGGTAGCCCATGTCCCAAAGGCTACTCAGGCCACAGACTACTTCACCACATTACACATCGTTTTTGTTTTTCCCCAAAATAAAATAGTATTATCTCTGCTTTTTCAAACTACACTCTGGCCTCAGATTCTTTCCTGAATAATAATCTAAGATTAGTCACTGGTTTAAAAATATATAAACCAAAAATTGTTCTAGGCCATCTGGGACAGTCAGATTGCCAGAATGGCAGGAACAGGCTGGCCTTTGAAAATCACTTCCTGGGGCACTGGGTGGCTCAGTAGGTTAAGCCTCTGCCTTCGGCTCAGGTCATGGTCTCAGGGTCCTGGGATCAAGCCCCACATTGGGCTCTCTGCTCAGAAGGGAGCCTGCTTCCCCCTCTCTCTCTCTCTCTGCCTCTCTGCCTGCTTGTGATCTCTGCCTGTCAAATAAATAAATAAAAAATCTTAAAAAAAAAAAATCTATGAAAATCACTTCCTGGGGGCGCCTGGGTGGCTCAGTGGGTTAAGCCACTGCCTTCGGCTCAGGTCATGATCTCAGGGTCCTGGGATCGAGCCCCACATCGGGCTCTCTGCTCAGCGGGAAGCCTGCTTCTCCATCTCTCTCTGCCTGCCTCTCTGCCTATCAAATAAATAAATAAAATCTTTTAAAAAAAAAAAAAAAGAAAGAAAAGAAAATCACTTCCTGTGCCCCAGGCCCCATGCTCCATGCCTGGAGTAGATGGTCTCAGGAACTCCTCACAGCAGCCCTGTAAGGTACAGATCAATACAGAGAAAAGTAGCACAGAAAGGCCTGGGGGCAATGCCTCTGTGGCAATTCACTCCAGCGTGGCTGCCGCTGATAGCAGAGGAAGGCCAAGTGCGGGACTGGGCACAGCAGTGCCTACTTCTGATGGCCACCAGACTGGCCCTGGCTAACACAGGCTGCTCCTGCTCTGAGGAAGGCCCTCCCTCTGACACCGTGGGGAAGATGCCTCTTCAAATGGATGTGCTGTCCTTCCCAAAGTGAGGGCTGGCCTGGACGACCTCTGAGCAGCCTTCCAGCTGAGCCACCCAGGACACGTGCCATGCACAAAAGCGCAGGCGCAGCCCCGGCTACCTCTCCCTTGGGCCTGCACCATCGCTGCTGTCCTTTGGTTCCAAGGCCCCACTTTCCCTTCCTCCAACGTCTTTACTGTTCCTCTGGACCCAGGCTGCTGAGGCCACTTTGATACTTTTTCAAGAAAACACAGTCTTCTGTAAAAACTGCCAGGAAAAGGTCCTGCCTGCTTCCCTGTCTCTCGAGGCCCCTGAGAGCTGCTGGGGCTCCCCCATACTAGGGGAAGTTCCTGAGCTAGGCAGAATCCCATCTGGACCAGGCCACAGCCTCTGCGAGCTGCGCAGGCATGGAACCATGAGAACACGGCTGTGACCTAACCTCAGCTCTGATGCAAGGTCTCTCCTGCCCTCTTCGCTGCCCCAGCCCTCCGTCTGGAAGACATGGCTCACAGCCAGCTCTAGTCTGCAAATACCATGCCGAAGTTCACTGCCCCTACTCAGTTTCCCTTGGCCTCAGTGTCCTTATCTATAAAATGGGGGTGAACAGTGCCTCCCTCATAGGACCATCATTAGGCATAAATAAAATGATGTGTATAAAGCACTCACCACTGTGCCTGGCACCCAGTACACACCCCAGAAACTCTGCTTTCAGAGAACCGCTTATCTGTCCCATCTCACAGCCAAACCTCTTCTGGCTGGCTCTCAGCCTCCAGAGTGCTGATCCTTTTTTGCTTTCTAAGAAGGATTAGCTAAAATCCTTCCATTCTATAGCCTGCACTGCTTAGTGTTTGACTAGTCCTGGTCCTAACCCCCAACTGCCCCCGATCTGGTCACAAGACAGAGACTCAAGTCAATCCGACAAACACACGCTGAGCCCTACCTGCATGAGGCACAGCGTTCCTCCTGCCACCCCCCCTGCAGACCCTCAGATGGCAGCCTCCACACCCCCTCCAGCCGTGTCCCACAGGCACAGAGCAGGCCTGCAAACTCAGCTCAGGGCAAGTCTGGCTCTCTAGCCTCGCAGAGGGGGTTAGTGCAAGGACCAGGACAAAAACGTCAGAAGCTTAAGGGCCTTTTTATTGACAATTCTCCATATACACAGAGATCCTTTTCGTTCCTCTCCAGTGTAAATAAAGCACAGAGTATTTTAACTCTCATCTGTTAACAAAGGAGCCCAAGGAAGGGGGTACACCAAGGCCTGCCTGGTTCCCCAGGGACTTGCACCTCCCTGGTCTGTCACAGGGCCCTAGCTGCCTAGCCCTAAGTAGCCCCCGAAAGCTAGCCTGGGGCGGTCTTGTCTCCCCAGCCTGCCTCCTCGGACACCTGCTCAGCCTATGGGTCCTGGGTCCCCAGCAGCCCATGACTCCAGGGAGGCATCCTGGGGCAGAAGCACCCCCTCCTCTCCATCCCATTCCTTGGGGCACATGTTCCCAGGAACCATGCAATAAATAAATAAATACTTCAAAAAGGCAGAGCAGCTCCAGGGGACAGAAAGGATGCCCGAGCCCGCTCAAGGCTTAGGGAGAGACGCTGGTGCCCTAACAGTCCAGAAGTGAACATAAAATTACTGAAGAGAGGATGGGGACCTCAAGTGGCCTTCACCCTAAGTAAGACTGTCCTGCTGAGGAACAGCATCAGAATCGAGGACCCAGCCCAGAGGGATCCTACACTTCCCAGGCCCCCAAGGGTCAAGGGCTTCAGGACCTCTGCTCTCCTTGCCTGTCTCACACTCCATGGGACAAGGGGCCAGGGAGGCAAAACGTAGCTCTGGGCCAAAGGAGGGGTGCCTGAGGCGCTGAGCAGGAGGAGTAAGAGTGATCTAAACGCCTGGCATCTACCCAGTGGAGTGTCACCAGGGTAATATGTGGGCTGAGATTCTGCAAGTCAAGGTTTCTGCAAGGTTAGTCTGATGTCTTTGAACTGCTGGGGCTCCCTATGTTTTGCTCCACTTTAAAGGATTCTGACAGGCCCTCCTAGACACGGCCTCCTCTGGGAAGAACATGGAAACTTCAACCCTGTTTCTAGGACTTTTGGTCTTGTTAGCTCTGGCCACACACCCTCTGGTGGAGAAACAATGAGGTGCTGATACCTGAAGGGAATTCAAACAGCAGAGTTGGGCCATGCCATGCCTAAGCCCTTCTGCAGGCTCTCAGAGGCCAAGGGGCTGGCCCAGGAACAGCAGAAGAATCTCTTCTCCCCATCTCTGATCTGTGGTCTCCTAGAATTGTGAGGTGTGGAGCCACGCCCTGATGCTCAGAGACCCCTAGAGAGACCAGGCCTAGCTCACTACTGCCCTCTAGTTTATATTCTCCGCCCAGCTCTGAGTCCACTAATTCAGCACAGGACAGAGGAGGGCAAACACGCCAAGTCCTGCAGGGGCTCCTCTAACCTCTGGGATTTGAGAACTGCCATTTACTAGCTGTCCGCAAGAGGAGAGAGCAGCTCCAGAAACCAGCTGGAGACAGCGAGGAGAGGAAAGGGAAGCCTACCTAGCATTCAGGCCACATTTGCCCAGCACACACCACATGGGGCTAGGGATAGGAGAGTGAGGTCTGCTGCTGGTCCCAGGGACCGACACCCACTTTAGACCCCAGCCCCTCTTCTCACTTGCTCAAGGTCTGGTTACACGAGGCACATACAAACACAGTCTCTCTCTGGGCTTCGGGGGCTGAAAAGAAGGAAGAACTTGGTGAGATGCTTCCTTATGTCCTTTGGTTCATGACCCCCAATACTACTACCATTTCCCGACCCCCAATGCCCCACACAAGCCACCCACCACCCAGCCCACATCCTCGCTAACCCAGCTCCCTAGCCTGCCCTCAGACTCCACTTTCCATGGGGACTGGGGACTTCAGGAGGGACCACAGCAACAGCAGTCCTCTCCCCAGGTGCCCTGCATTAGAAATTATTTTGGCACCAACAAAACACCACTAAAAAGTTCTTTAAATAAAATACCAGAAGAAAATTTTCCAACATGTTTTAACCGTGGTTATCCCTCGGTAGTAAGATTACGGATTACTTTTTTCTTCCTTCTTCTTCTGTATGATAATCTCCATATCATCTAGAATGAGCATATGCTACTTGCATGACCAGAGAGAAAACCAAAAAAGCCTCAATTTCAGATTATAGCACGTTAGAGGCAGTGTGCAGAACGTGCTCCCACTACCTGTAGAACCTGCATGTGTGTCCGCATTTACCCTCGTGCAAATGAATCCCTTCCTTTATCTGTATCTTTCGCTTACAGTGAGTATGTACAGCTTTTTCATTTTGTTAAAAGTGTTATGGAGTTAATGAGAAAAAGAACAAAATTCAGCACAGTGGTTTCCTCTGGGGAAGGCAGGGTGGTGCTGGGGAGCCTGGATGGGGGGCAGTTACTACTCTGTTTTTTAACTTCAGCAAAGCAGCCACAGATATTCAGTATTATGTCTCATAATTCGGATACATTAAATATATTCTTTTGCATGCATAGAATACTTCAGTGTTTTGTTTGTTAAAGGACAGTGGAGAGGATTCTCCAGAGCAGACAGGATCCCGAGTCCCCCTGACTTCTCACTGGCCCCTTGCTCTCTTCCCACACTGCAGCAGCCCTTGGAGGATGCAGGAACCAGCCAAGCCCTCCCAATGCCCTGACCCCTGGCCGCCTGCACCACTCACCTGTGGCCCCCATGGAGGACTTGGGCACCTTAAAGGAGCAGCACCGAGAGCAGAAGCTGTTTCCACAGTTACTGCAGCTCCGCTGCAAAGAGCCATGGTCAGTATCAGATGTGTCACCCACACCCAGAGTCCCCCTCCCTCCCATCAACTGATCTCACCCAAGGAACCTGGGACCACCAGAGGAATGGGGAGGTGCCCAAGTGGGGCAGGACAGAGCAAACATGACATGCAGTGGGAAGATTGGTGAAGGTGTGGGCACAGGGACAGCAGATCCCCGCTCACCTGAGCAAACCTCAGACCCTAGGCCCAATGTGGCCCAATGACTCCCCACTACTCCCCTGTGTCTCATCCCAAGTCCCCACACACATACCCTCAGGGAGACTCACCCTCTTCTTCAGCACTGAGAAGGTGGCCGAGCAGCCTGTGCAGTTCCCTGACAAACAGAGGCAGCAGCTCAGCCTTGACCCAGCCTAGGGCTCTCGACTCTCACCTGCTCCTGGCTCTTCTAAATGGGACCACTCAGGATAGCAACCCAGCCCAGACACCATGGCTGGGAGCAGTGACCAAGGGAGCAAAGTCCAGGGCACCTGGGAGCTCAGTCGGTTAAGCATCTGCCTTCAGCTCAGGTCATGATCCCACAGTCCTGGGATGGAGCCCCACATCAGTTTCGTTGCTCAGTGGGGAGTCTGCTTCTCCCTCTACCCCTCCCTCCCACTCATGATCTCTCTCTCTCGCTCTCTCTCTAAAATAAATAAAATCTTCGATTTAAAAAAAGAGGGAGCAAAGTCCAAATCCGGAAGCAGAAGGGGACTCAAACTAAGAAGGAAATTCCCAGGGTGCCTGGGTGGCTCAGTGGTTAAGTGTCTGCCTTTGGCTTAAGTCGTGATCTCAGGGTCCTGGGATCGAGTCCCACATCGGGCTCTCTGCTCAGTGGTGAGACTGCTTCTCCCTCTCCCTCTGTGATCTCTCTCGCTTTCCCTCTCTCTCAAATACATAAAATCTTAAAAAAAAAAAAAAAAAAGAAAGAAAGAAAGAAAGAAAAAGAAAACAGAAGGAAAATTCCCATGGTCCCTGAGAATCCATGTCTCCAGACTATACACAGCTGCTGGTTCATGTGCCCTCCCAGGACTTAGAGGCCCCACCTGCAGGTCCCATCAAAATCGAAAAGCTTCAGCAGAATCTGCTTCCTGGAAATCACACCAAGCTGGGGGGGTACCTAACAGGTATCCTTCAGAGAAGGCAGATCCAGTGAGCTCAGATGAAACCTTCCTGACACGACCCTTTCCTAAGTATCTCCTTACAAATAGTCTGCCCACAGGTAATGCAGAAATGCCTAGCACCCCAGATTCCTGCTTCCTGTCATCTGAAGATTCCAGGAGAGGAGCTCAGAACCAGGCACCTTCCAAGACGACATGCAGGGCAGGGGCACAGACACCGTGAGTGGTGGGCAGGACGGAGCAGGGCAGGGCCGCAAGAGACTCCACCCAAACCACCAACCCGCAAGATGATCAAGTTCCCAGACCATGCCGGAGGAGTCAACAACAGCTTAGCAAGCATGGGAGGAGGCGAGGGGTGCAAGAAGAAATGAAGGACAGGGAGAGAGGGAACTGACGGTTCTTTCAGAGGCTGCTGTGCTCACCACCCACCCATGCTCCCAGTAAAATTACAGACGGAAAAGGTGGCCTGCAGCAAAGACACAGTCTATAGAAGGGGGCACATGCCAGTGAATGAAGGGAACCAAAAGGCAGAGGCAAACTGAGGCCTGAGGAGAGGAAAGGCCACACTGTGCCTGATGGCTTCACCAAGCTCCAGGAACAAAAGCAAACCCTGAAGAGAACAAGAAAGGTTCCAAGGGCTATCCCCAGGAACCCAGGCTATGGTCTGAGGCAAAAATCTCCATGCAAGCAGGGGGCACTAAGGCAGGGGAGAAAGCCTGGGGGTCCACGGTGGGCATGAAGATGCTCCCGAAAGGGGCTACAGAACCCAGCCCCGGGACTGTGAGCCCAGAAGGAAGCTGAGTTGGGTCCTGAAAACACTTGAGAGTGGATAATAAGGCTACTGGAGTACGTGTCTACAACCTGAGGCCCAAAGGCCTCCTGGGACCTGGCCAGAGCAATTAGGAGCTTCTGGAAGCACCGCTAGGCCTCTTGAACCACCTGTGTGGCCAGGTATGGAGCCCCGGGCCTCACCTTCAAGCAAAGGCCCAGAGGTATATTGACGGCTACATGTGGTGTCCCTTCCTCTGTCCCACCAGAACCCCCTGCAGCCCTTGCTACAGGATATTCCCTGTGTTTAAGGAAAGACGGGCCCACCCAAGCTAAAGCAGGAAGAAGCCTGAGGCCAAGGAATGTAAGGTGAATGCCATCGCTGCCAGTTAGCTCCTGGCCTCTGGAGGGCATAGCAGGGGCTGCTGCCCTGATGCCAAGCCAGCAATCAGGCTACTCCAAGACTTTGTTCCCCACACAAAGAACGTGGGCAAAGCAACCCACCTTGGGGCACCTGGGCGACTCAAGCGGTTAAGTGTCTGACTCTTGGTTTAGGCTCAGGTCATGATCTCATGGGTCATGAGATCAAGCCTCTCCCTCGCAAATAAATTAAAAAAAAAAAAAAAAAAATCAGGGCACCTGTGTGGCTCAGTCGTTAAGCATCTGCCTTCAGCTCAGGTCATGATCCCAGGTTCCTGGGACTGAGCCCCCTCCCCACACCCCCGCACACCCTCATCGGACTCCCTGCTCAACGGGAAGCCTGCTTTCCCCCTCCCACTCCCCCTGCTTGTATTCCTGCTCTCACTGTGTCTCTCTGTCAAATGAATAAATAAAATCTTTTAAAAATAAATCTTTTCTATTTTAGGTTTTTTTTATTTATTTGAGAGAGAACATAAGTGGGAATGGGGTAGGCAGAGGGAGAGGGAGAAGCAGACTCCCTTCCAAGCAGGGACCCCAATGCATGGCTCGATCCCAGGACCCTGAGATCATAACCAGCACTTAATCAACTGAGCCACCCAGGTGCCCCAGTAAATAAATCTTAAAAAAAAAAAAAAGCAACCCACCTCTGCTTCTCCTTAGCAAGGGGGACAAGAGCACAGGGCAGGGGATTGGAGCCCCTCAAAGACTGACACTCGGGCCCAAGTCCAGGATGGAACATCAGGGCCAAGCATCCCAGGGCAGCCATGTGGTCTAGTGAAATCAACATGTACTCACTGCACAAGCCTGAGCCAAGATGCTGATACCAGCTCAAAACAGGTATACAGAGGAGAGCAGCCCTGTTCCCTTCCAACATCTACCGACTCTCCCTGCTCCCACCCTCAGCAAAGGGCCTGACTCACCATGTAATGATGCCACGGGAGCAGGAAGGCGCCTAAGACTGCGTGGGCCCTGCCAGGGTAATGGTCAAAGAGCCTCTGGGACAGAGCAGGACCATGAAGAAGCCCCTGAGCAGCCTGTCCTCATCTGTCCCTGTCCCCGCCCTCCAAGGGCAGCCAGAATGGAGTGGCCCTGAATGTGCCTCACCTCCCCCTGGCCTGTGGGAGCCAAACCCAGGAGCAGAGCTCCTGCACCTGCCCTCACAGCAACAAGTCTGAGAACATCTCAGGGAGAGGACAGCGAGGAGTCTTAAAGAGTGGGAATTAAAGAGAGGCTTACAAAAAAAGCAGCATTTTCTGCCCTTGCCAGCCTCATGTCAACCTGAAAGGCCTTCACCCAACCCATCTGGGATTATCTAAACCAAAAACCAAGTATTAAAATAAGACATAAAACCAGAGGACTTCAGACACTAAGGCAAAGGGAGCATGATGAGTGAGAAAAAACACAAGAACACAGGAGCCAGATCAGATGGCTTGGATTTGAGTCATAGCTCGCACATTAATTGGCTGAAGACATAAGGCAAATCACTTTTTCTCACCTGAGGTTACTCACCTGCAAATGAGAACGTCTAAAGGCCTTTACCTAAAATTCATACACATGGATGAATCACATGCTAGAGCAAGAATACGAAGAATTCGTATTCTTGCATGGTGTCACTTGGAACATCTGGAACCCAGCTGCTCCTAAGCCCCTAAGAACTGCCTGTCCCTATTGCGTCTACCATCTGGACTAGATGAGACCGTGTACGTGCAAGTGCACTGAACACAGTGCCCCAGAGAAGTCTGTGATCACCACAAACAAAAGGGAACTGGAAATAACTGGGGCGCACTCACAGAGCAGAAAGAAAAAGCATATCCAGGACCTCTTATCCTGGAGAACAATGGTCCTGGTGCCACAGGGGCAGGAAGGCAGGCCCCTGGATGCCCTGGGCCAAATTCCTCAAACGAACCCCAGGGCTTCTCCCAGGGTGCAGACCCTAGAACTCACTCCCACCGGAAATAACAGCATAGCCACCCCATCCTCCTGGAGGTCGATACCAAGCACAAGCAAGGCTCTTCCTCCAGACCAGCATGACCCCCAAGTCACCTGCTCTCTTCAGCCAGAACTTTATCTGGCTCAGCAACCGTTTTCCCGGTCTGAACCAGGTTTCCCACCGTGCTAACAGTCATGTCTGCCCTTCTCCAAAGCTGCCTTCCTTGAGCCACCCTGATCCCCCAGTAAAATAAGGACTGGTCGGCCCACAAACTTGGCTGAGGAGAAGGGACCTCGGGGTTCTGTCATGTGCAGAGGAAGATACTTTTTGCTTCAGCTTGTTTCAAGCCGGACAGGAAAGATCCAGACAAGCTGCTAGGCACTTGCAGGACGGACCAGGACCCCTCATGTCCACACCCCCCCATTAAGCAACTTACTGTGACCCAGCCAGCACTGTGCTACCACTTAATAAGCATCACACCAAATTAGAGACCTCCAAGAACCCCATGAGGTAAGAACGGTTAATGGGAACCTGACAGAGAGGTTATATCGTTTGCTCAGGGACACCCAGAAGAGCTGAAATTCACCCCGGGCAGTCAGACATTACACCTTGTTCTCAACCACCCTGCCACACTGCCTTTGGGGTCTCTGCCTCAGGATGACACTGCTCTCCAATCCTGGAGTGGCGTTTCTGGAACAGAGCGCCCCAGCTTCCCACAAGTTAACGTTCAAGGAGGACAGAGGAACAAGAAGGACTGCAGACTCACTCCCTTGGCAGTGCCACTGTTTGTCTGCTACCCTCCCCGGGGCCCGGGCACATGGCGTTACTCCTTGCTCTCATCACAAACCAGTACCCACAGTTCCCAAACTCTGGCCCCACGGCACCCACGCAGCCCCCTTCCTCAGGCCTGGCCATACCGAAGTTGTTGGACGGGCAGCGTTTGCGGAGCCGCTCCGTGAGCCGGGACACCTTGCTGCGCAGTACCTCATTCTTGCTCAGAAACCCGTTGTCCTGCAGGACCAGCTCGTCTTCCACTGGACACGGGGCACCTTCGTCATCCTCCTGTAGGAACAGCTGCTTCCAGTCCTGCCCACCTCGGGGCAGGGCTCTGGGAGCCACGTGCAGAGGCCCCCAGCACGGCAGACCCCACGAGGCATGGGGCCAGCCGGCTCAGTCAGCCTCCCCCTGCCCACCTCACCAAGGCTCCTACTTACCAGCACCACCAAGTGCGTCTCCTGCCTCCCAAGGTATGCGGGAGAAGGAGAGAAAACAGAGAAAGATAGCAGGAAGAAGGACGCCGCCAGGAGAGGGACCCACAGGCCGAGGGAAACATAGAAGCACCCCTCTGAGTTCTGAGTGCACCACAGAGGCCGACATCCACAGAGGCCTCTGGAGGAGGAGCCCAGCATCACATCAGCTTGAGAGAAGCTGGGTACTACGGTTTCTCAAACTGGGTGAGATAATTCACTAAAAATAGCTCATGATTTCAATAGAACAGAAAATATGCCTTAGAATGTATTTTCAGAAAACTTTTGCCCCATTTAAGTTTTACACATTTTGCAGACATAAGTGTGAAGTAGGCCAAGATGTAAAATGTGTTTGCTACTGTGGGTCAGAAACAAAAGAGCCTGAAGGCCCTGGCTGTCCTCACTCCCTCCACCACCGCACCGAGATGCAGTCTACAGTGGCATACTCAAGTCTGGGAGAAATCATTAAGCAGCTAAAATGTAAATGCAGATGTGGGTGAGGCTGAGTTGAGAGGGAAGTAGGCTAGGGTAAATCACAGGCCCGGGGCAATGCACAAGACCCCTTTTCTCAATACTGCAATTTCCCCCTTTACAGAGAGATGGAGAAATGACGTCCTGCTCTATGGAAATGCAACAGCACTGCTGTGACAACAGCAACCACACAAGAACTCAGTGACCAGGGACGAGGAGGGTGGGGGCATGGGCTTTTCTAAAGGGGACAGTCACTCCTTAGCCACACTGACCACTGCGCACTCGGGACTACCAGAGCTGCTGACTGTTCAGAGAAACTGAAAATCCAGACTCGAGTCACTGAAATCTCTCCATTTGTAAATGTTTTAAAATCTTGGATGCCAAATAAAATGTTTCTGCAAACTACCAGTTTGAATCACTGTCTTAAAATCAGGAAGATTCTGACCTAGTCCTTGGCCTGCGACCACTTTCTCCAGCTTCCCCTCTCTACCCCGCCAAAAAGACATCTTTCAAACCTCATTCTGCATAAGAGCAGTGAGAGACCTGGGCCAGTGCCCTCCCCAAGTCTGCCTTCCCCACAACCAAGGCACCAAGCCCAGAGTCTCCAGCTTAGCTGATAAATGATCCAGCCCCCCACCACAGGCCACTTCCCAGAGGCTTCCAGAGCCATCCTTGCCCTGAGCACACATGACAGATGAGTAGGTCAGTCAGAGAACGGAAGGAAGCTCAGAGGCACCCTTTCACCCAGTGAGCTCTAGCTCACAAGTTCTGGCTTCTCATCTGGATAAAGAGAACTGAAAAACCTGGACTTGGGATGTGAGAAGCCACCCAGCTCCAGACCAGCTGGCTTCCCGCCTGATCAGTAGAGGGTGGTAGGGAAGGGCCACCCACCTCAATCGCATCTTTGAACTCCTCATCGGGCTCAGCCTCCTCGGCCTCCTCCACACTGCCAGGCGTGAGGTCCTGGGAAGAGAGACTATTACAGAAGGAGAGGGGAGCCCTGCCCCCAAGGCATAGGCCACCAGCTACCTGGAGCCAACACCCAGGCTCCCTAAAACATCCATTCCTGCCCCAGAGAAGATGGCACACATGCGAGAAAGAAGTCATGAGAAGGAGGGCCCTCTCTGACCTAGAGGGACAGGGACATGGGCCCAAGACCACAGATGGCCCCACAGTGGCTGCACAGCTCAGGTACTAGAATCACAGGGCCTGGTCTGAGTCCTGCCCCCCAACACTGGCACAAGCACTCTGGGCCTCAGCCTTCTCCCATGCAGCGTCAAACCCTCTCATTCTCGGAAGCAACCTACACCTCACCTGGTTAGTACCTCTAAAGTCCTTACATCAGCGGAGTAAGCATTCAACAAAGCAAGCAGTAGCTGTTATCATTACGCTTATCGTTATTAAACATTTCTGAGAAGAGGAGGCCAGGGAAGCAGCAGGAACTGTAAAGAGGCCAGGAGCACTGAGGCACGAACAAGCTGGGAACCAGAAGGCCCCACCCACTGGCTGCAGGAGGCTCTGCCCTTCGGTAGGGGCACTCACCTCTGTGGGCGTGGGTGCAGGTGTGCAGTCCCGCACAGCACACTTTTCCCCAGCCTCCAGCAGTGCCGGGCTCTCAAAGACACTGTCTTTCCGCTTGGGGTTCAGCCGCTGCTGCAGACATGCCCTGTACTCAGACACCACTGCCCAGAGCAAGAACAGAGTGGGGGGCATAAACAGGATGGAATGAGTGGTGCTCTGGGGGTCCCCCCTTCTACAGGTAGCTGGCCTCTTGCACCAGCAGCCTGCTCTCAGCTGCAAAAAAAGTCACCCTCCTAATTCTGAACAGATCACCTAACCTGAGCCTCGTAAGCAGAACAGGGCTACCCCCACCTACCCCATTTGACGGCTACAGGAGGATTAAATGCACTAAGTGTTGGGTGAATTACGGCTTCCATAACTAATCACCCAACTACGGGGAGGAAAACAAATACAGCAATCAACCAAACACATGTGGAAACCCGGGCTTCTGTGGCTCAGGGCCGCTCCAGACTGCCGCCCTGCTTTAGAAGCTAGACAGCAAACCAGAACTCCAGGATCACTCAAAGTAGCCACTCTAGGTGGCTGCGGCCCAGGAGGCGGGTGGCAACACTGGGGAAACATCCCTCCCTCATCTCCCAGAAGCCACCACATCACATAAGCAGGGATTCACCGGCCTTGGGAAGGGAGAGGGACCCTCCCACAGTAGCAGCCTCCCCTGGATCCCCCTGACATCTCAGATGCAGAGCCCAGGAGCCCTCCCAGAAACTACCCTGGTGTGGTGCTGCCCCCTTGTGGAAGGCACAGCAAACGGATGATTAACTAGAGGGCCCGGGAAACCCGGGAGCCTAACCTAGACCCCAGAGCCTGAGCCTCTGCCGAGCTGTCCAAGCTGTCCGAGCTGTCCAGGGCTTACCTCGGAAGAACTCCACATTCCCCAGAAAGAGCGTGCTGTTTAAAAGGGCAAAGACCCAGCACAGGGGCAGCAGATAGAGCATGCAAACTGTGCCCAGAAGAGCCCCATAGAACCTGCAACGAAAGAGAAGAACCACGGCATCAGAAACTCCTAAGATCAGAAGGAAATCACTTTGGAACACAGCCACTCGGCAACGGGCACACTTCATAATCATGACATCTGCTAATCAAACGAGTGGGTGAGATTACATGGTGAGTTATGTTTCTACTCTCAAAATATTTTTACCACACCTAAAAGGTGACTAAACAGAAAGAGTACATCCCAGCCCACAAGTTCACGGGCAGCCCTACACACAAGAGCCTCACAGGCTCTCCTCCCCTGAGCGAGGGGAGCAGGAGCTCCTGTGGCAAATCCCTGCAGGCCAGCGGTGGGCGGGGGAGGGGGGCAGTGGCCACTCACTGTGAGGATGCGGTGGGGTTCTCCCAGTGCAGCACACGGTAGGCGGCCTCACAGGTGCGGCACAGGCGGCTCAGGAAGGCCTCCAGCTGGATCAGGCTGTGGGCACAAGGCACTGCCATGAGCCAGAGCTCAGGGGCACAGGAGCTAGGACCTCACGGGCATAGCTAGCCAGGGACAGCTGGTCTCTTCGAACCCAAAGGAGGGGCGAAGAGCTCAGAAGAAACTGCGTACGTTTCAGGCCCCCTTTTGGAACCCCTCCAAAGATGCAAACAGGACAAATGTTCCCGCTTGGGTCTTTTCCTAGCTGCTGGGGTTGGGCCAGCTGCTTAACTTCCCCAGGGCTGAGAGACAATGAGGAGCAGGGAACCCCCCTCACAGACAGACATGCTACAGCTGTAGGATAAATGGCAGGAGAGCACACTGTGTCTCCACCTGGGCTGTAAGGCAGACTCACTTGGAGAGGTTTTTTTAAATGGATCCACCCCCAGAAGCAATGAATGCATGCTGCACCCAGATCTTGGTTTCTGAAAGGCCCCGTGGAGAAATGGCTCATTCCAGAGTGGGGACAGCGCAAGCATAAGATGACTCTGAATATCACATGCACTCAGAAATTATGGGTGGCTCCGTCGGTTGAGCACCCAACTCTTGATTTTGACTCAGGTCGTGATCTCAGGGTTATGGGATCAAGCCCTGCATCAAGCTCCGTGCTCAGCAGGACATCTGCTTAAGATTTTCTCTCTCCGGGCTGCCTGGGTGGCTCAGTGGGTTAAGCCTCTGCCTTCAGCTCAGGTTATGATCTCAGGATCCTGGGATCAAGCCCTACATCGGGCTCTCTGCTCAGCAGGGAGCCTGCTTCCCTCTCTCTGCCTGCCTCTCTGGCTACTTGTGATCTCTGTCTGTGAAATAAATAAATAAAATCTTAAAAAAAGATTCTCTCTCTCCCTCTGCCCCTCCTCCCCCACCTTCCCACCCCCATGCGCATGTGCTCCCACACTCAAATAAATAAATCTTTAAAAAAAAAAAAAAGGATGGGACATATCAAGAGAACACAGAAGCCAGTTCAAAAGAGCTCCTACTGCCAAATCTAAGACAATCTGAGATCAAAATAATGACAGTAATGGATTACAACCCATTAAATAAAATGAAGAATCTCGAGTTCATACTGATAAGATGGAAGAACTCTTTCTTAGAGCGGATTCTGGCTAACAACGCCAATTAGAAAATCACCTTCGCAACTATCACAGTAATAAAGTGTTAAAGTCCCAACAATGGCCATTTTACAGCAGAGAAACCTTAACCAAACAATCAAATTCAGCATCTCCCTTAACGGGATAGACTGACATCATATGCCTCCTGATACAATACACAGACAACACATTGCTTGCCATATTCCTGCAAAAAGACAAAACCTCCATCTAATCATAAGGAGCCAAACAACCCCAAATTGAGGGAAATTCTACACAATAATAAGCTCATCCTATCTAAAAGTGTCAAGGTCATGAGAAACAAAGACTAAGGAAACTATTCCAGGTTACAGAAGACATAAAAACTAAATGTAATGTAGGACTTGGGACTGGATTTTGGATGAGGGGAAATGTATATAAAAAATCTTATTAATACCATTGGTAAAATCTGATCATGAACTACATATTAGATAACTGCAAGAATGCTAATGTTAGCTCTGTAAAATTTCCCGATTTTAATTATACAATTATAAATACATAAGAGAAAGTCCTTATCCTTAGAAGTATTTGGAGTAAACAGGAATGATGTCTGCACTTACTTTCAATGGTTCAGAAGGAAAAAAAGTAACATGCAAGAGAAAAGCAACAGAGGAAGCCAATATGGCAAATGTAATCACTGTTCTAGCTGGGTACAGGGCTTCTGGGAGTTCCTCTGTATTATTCTTGTAATTCCCATTTGAGTTTAAAGTCATTTATTTAAAAAAAAAAAAAAAAAAGGTGGGGGTGTTAAAAACACAGAGACCCAGACCCCACTCCACAAAATGGACTCAGACGGGGGCCAGGCCCAGGCCTCCGTTTGTTTCTAACTTTTTTTGAAGCTTTGCAGTTGCTATAGTTAATGTTATTCAACGGTCTTACGTGGCTCTTCGGAAGTACCAGCTCTGTCACATTTAGGAAGCTTCCTGATAATGTAGTGATGATGACTAACCCTTATCAGACACTTCCTGGGTACTAGACACTCATTCAGTCTTCACAACCACCTATGAGGCAAGCCTACTATTATGCCATTTAACAGGTGAGGAACCCGAGGTGCAGGGATGCCACAGGTTGCCACACAGCCAGTAAATGGAGGGCTGGGATTTGAACCCTGGCCGTGGCTCATGCATGCATGCGCTCCGTTAAGACCCTGAACTGTCTCTCTGGTGGAAAGAACACAGGTTGTTGTGAAATCAGCTAGATCTGGATTCTCATCCCAGCTTGGTCCCCTTCTCACCATGTAAGCCTTTTTCTTCATCCATAAATGGAGGATACTAACAGTAGCTACCTCCCAGAGCTGTTCAAAAAATGAGAGGAGGGGCGCCTGGGTGGCTCAGTGGGTTAAAGCCTCTGCCTTCGGCTCCAGTCATGATCCCAGGGTCCTGGGATCAAGCCCCGCATCAGGCTCTCTGCTCAGCGGGGAGCCTGCTTCCCCCTCTCTCTCTCTGCTTGCCTCTCTGCCTACTTGTGATCTCTGTCTGTCAAATAGATAAATAAAATCTTTAAAAATAAATAAATAAAATAAAATAAAATATAAAAAAAACAAAAGATGAGAGGAAAGAACGCCTCATACAATGCAAGCACTCTGTGGTGGCCGCTGCCACTGTGACCATCTCCCACCACCCCGGCCCCTTCCATACTCACAAGCTCTTCACCTCGGCCACAGCCTCAGGGCGAGACAGGCGAACTTTCTGGAGGTCCTCCTGCCTCACGCTGTGATACTTCCTCCGCATCAACTCTGACTCAGGCAGCCGTGCCCGGCAAACTTCCTGAAGGTAGCCCAGAAGGGCAGGCACCGAAATCATTAGGGCACCCACGGAGTACCACGCGCCTACGGATCAATAACACTGCAG
Organism: Mellivora capensis; assembly: GCA_004024625.1. Classification (NCBI taxonomy): domain Eukaryota; kingdom Metazoa; phylum Chordata; class Mammalia; order Carnivora; family Mustelidae; genus Mellivora; species Mellivora capensis. The sequence goes on along the minus strand of PISX010020644.1, from coordinate 4,649 downwards.
GTAAATGAGGAGCAAGGACCAGGGTCCTCTGCCCACCAGAGGCCCACATACTCGCTCCCTCACCTCCTCCAGGGCTCTGTCCAAGAGGCCTTCCCTGATCACCTCGGGTGAAAGAGTGTCTCCCCTGCTCACTCTCCAACCCTTTAACCCAGCTTTATTTTCCCTCACAAAACTTTTCACATGACTGATTATAGGCATAGGGGCTTTCTCCTCCACAAACAGGCTCTTAAAGGCTGGGGCTCCGTCCGTTTGGTCACTACGATAGCCCCAGACTTTCTTTTTGTTTTTTAACATTAACAAATCTACGCGAGCACACAGTAGCCGGCTCCTGCCTGGAGTCTGGCCACTAAGAGATCCCCGTGACTGATATTCTGACCTTTTGGGCCACCAGGGCAGATCAGAAGCCTTTCGTTTGGCTTTTATTATTATTTTTTTTTCGTTTGGCTTTTAGAATACCACAGACTACTGTGGACTGAGAAATGGGGAGGCTGAGAGAAAATCCAAAGAAAGACCTTCTTCCACGTAGCATGGTACCCCCATAGCAAGCTAGCAGAGCACTGGGCACACAGTAAAATGCTAGTTAAATATCTGTCACTGGACAAACAGAAAATGAGGTCTCAAGTGAAAACTGGGTTTATTTTCAACCCACTGAATCTGTATTTCCACAGGAAACAAAGGAGACACTTGAGAAATGCAAGTTTGATAGAAGAATGAATACATGAATAAAGGACCCAATTCCTCAGAACACTGTCTCAGGCCTTTCACAGATCTCCCCCCCCAAGGGGTTTAGCATTTTCTGCAGCCACTTGTCAGTTCAAACAGGAAAAGGTCTGGGTCCTGGTATATCTTGTCACAAACAGTCCCCAGGAGACATCACTACCCAAGATCTCTAGAGCCACCCACGTGTCCACACATCTACCTCAAAGCCTTCATGCCACAGACCCCTCAGAGCTGGTGACTGCCCAGCAGCCCCCTCCAGGCTCACCAGCTGAGCCAGAGGAAATCAATGGATGTGGCAAAAATCTCTTAACCATTCACCTTCCTGGCACCTTCACCCTATGTCATGCCTTCACTGACCACAGACTCAGCTTGGAAATCAAAATGGAAAAAGGTTAAAACACCAGTATTTGGTCAAGAAGGAAACAATAATAATAGCTACAACACACCAGCTCCTTACTTTGTGTCAGGCGCCGTGCTAAATGTAATATACAGGCTACCTCGTTCTTCACAACTACTCTCTGAGGAGAGCACTATTATTATCCTCCCTTTAGAGATGAGGAAAATTAGGCCTTGCCAAACAGATTAAAGAACCTGCCACCTCAACAATCCAGCCAGGATTCTAGCCCAGAGTGTGTCGCTCCAGAGCTGGTTTTCTGACATCAAGCAGACAGAGAGGGAGGCCAACTCCATGGCAAGACAAGGGGCCACTTCTTGGAATTCCTTCCCACGTTCATTCACAAAAATCCCCTGCCCCTGGAATCAGTTCTTACCCTCATTCAAAGTGAGGAACAAGACGTTGAGGCCCAGACAGGTCAGCAAGGAACACAAAGGCGTCTGCCACCTACAACACAAGAAAGTTCTGGTCACTAAAGATGGCCACTACTCCAATTTGGGGGTGAGAAGGTGGGAGGAGGAGACGGCCATCACGGGTGGGGGTCATCAAAAGGAGAAGCAAGAGGAGGGAGCCTGGAGTTCTGAGTGTCAAGGAGAAATGAAAAGTGTCCACTCACGTGGACAGGGAACTGGGAGAGGAGTTAAGGTCACCCATTAGGCCCCAGGATAAGAAAAGGTCTCCTCTCAGAACTAGAAGATCTGTGGAACTTTCTCCCAGAAGGAGAAGAATTTATAAAATACCTGTTAAGAAACCCAGTTAATACTGTTTAACTGCATTTTGTAATGTTCTGGTCTCTTTAAGAGGTGACAATGATGAACCTTCTTCTTGAAAATTTTCACTTATTCTTTGTACAACTTCACAGGAACATATGTATACTCACTGTGCAAGATTCACCTAATACAGAAATCAAAAGAACAGAACGTGAAGGATTTATGTGACCGCATTTGTGACTTTCATTTACTTCTGAAATTTTGAGATCTTAACATGGCAATCCAAAAGGAGAAAAGATAATGAAGATTTTGTTTTAATAGATCAAAAAAGGAACTGAAACCAGGGTATAGCATTCTTTCAGCAGACATGCCCTAAGTGAACTGGAACAGCTGGAAGCACATGCAGACCCAGCTCCCACCACCACCACCAAACAGCAGTGCAGAAGCCCCCAAAGAGGAAAGGAAGAAGACCAGAGACTTGAGTTGCTGAGGACAAGCAAATTCTGCTGGCTTCGTCCCTGATAAAGGACATTTAATAGGGGAAAAGGAGCCAAGATGTAACAATGAAAGCATGGATGCCTAAACTCTAAACAGCAGTGTAGTGGCGCCTGGGTGGCTCAGCTGTCAAGCGCCTGCCTCTGGCTCAGGTCACAATCCCAGGGTCCTGGGATCGAGCCCTGCATGGAGCCCCACATCAGGCTCCCTCCTCAGAAGGAAGCCTGCTTCTCCCTCTCCCACTCCCCCTGCTTGTGTTCCCTCTCTCGCTGTCTGTCAAATAAATAAAATCTTTAAAAAAAATAAATAAACAGCAGTGTAGCATTTATAAGGTCAGCCAACTGAGGGAGAGTCAAAGAGAAAAATAAACAGGTTTGTTGTTAGCAAGCAATGTATTCAGAACTTCAAAGTATTTTCTTTTGCTGTGATTGAGGTATTTCAGTTGCTAATGAGGTTCACTGATTTATGTGCTTTTATTTTTTTGTGGGGGAAGAGGGGCATGGAAGAGCAGAGGGAGAGGGAAAGATCCCTTTCCCTGAGATCATGAACTGAGCCGAAATCAAGAGTCAGACACTTAACCAGCTGAGCCATCCAGGTGCCCCTTTTATCTTTTCATAAAAGTTATGAGTAAGGGAATGAAATGACCTCTGTCTGCCTTCCTCTGGAAACCCAGTATCCCCCACTATGCCACCCTAATTAGGCCTCAGAACCAGCTAGTGGTAGCTATAAGCGTAAGAGCAAATTAAAAATCTGGTCTAAAGCCAACTCCATTTCAGAAATAAAAAACATCATACAGCTACTCAAGTCACTTACACTATAAAGCCTCTCCCATTCTTTCTCATGTCTTTACTGACACTTTGGTCACAGAGATCCACCTACTAGAGTAGCTGATCCCAGAAGTGAGGAGTCTTTTAAAAATCTACTGCAGCTCAAAGTCAAATCCCCCTTACTAAGAAAAGAACAATCAAAAGCACAAACTAATCTGACAGCCATTTTCACAGACCAGTGCTCTGTCTCCCAGTGGCACAGAAGCACAAGCTCCTGGGGGCTCTTTGGGCCAAATGCTGTTCCCCCTCCATGCAGCTTTAATGAATCACACTACACCCTCAGATTTCTAATTTCATAAAACAGAAAAACCCGAACATATGAGTGCCAAGAAGCACTAAGAGACCAGTGGTAGAAAAGGTGAAGGGGCAGGCTGTATTTAACTTCTGTGCTTTGCCACAAAAGAGTAAAATACACATATATGCACATACACCTGCGTGTGTGCACAGCAGAAAACCCCAGGGCCCATCCCCTCCACTAAGGAAGACTAAAATTCATTTCAGCTGGATGGTCATGGTGGGATTATAAATCAAGCCTCTCATACCACCATGTCCCCTATCCCTTGCACCAAGGAGACAGTGATCTAATGGTAGAGAATATTGCTATGGAATACAAACTAGCTCACCTCTAGGCCTAATGCCAAAAATAAAAGGGATTCTGGGGGCGCCTGGGTGGCTCAGTGGGTTAAAGCCTCTGCCTTCGGCTCGGGTCATGATCCGAGGGTCCTGGGATCAAACCCCGAATCGGGCTCTCTGCTCAGCAGGGAGCCTGCTTCCTCTTCTTTCTCTCTGCCTGCCTCTCTGCCAACTTGTGATCTCTATCTGTCAAATAAATAAATAAAATCTTTTAAAAAAATGAAAAATAAAATAAAATAAAAGGGGTTCTGAAGGGAACAAGAAAAATGTAAGGCCTTGTTCAGAGAGTTAAAAAATAAACCTCCCACTATTTCCAGACTGAGGTTAAGAATGATATTCAGTAGTACTCTTAGAAGTTAACCCCACTCCACTCACCCTATCTCTTACCTCTCTCAGAGGACTGGAGAGCTTAATGAAAACTAGAAGCTTCTCCCTTAGAAATAAACATGCGTGCACATACCAAGTTTTACATGTAGTTTCAGGAGGTTCAGTGAGCCCTAAAGCCCCACTCACAGGTTCTAAGTTATGAAGGGCTGCTCTGTAGGACAACCAAGTTTTACGTGGCTCCCTATATTAGGAACACATGACTTTTGTGGGGGAGGGAGTTTCACTTGAATATGATCCAACCTTTAAATCTAACTTCTAATTTGTACCATGAGGAAGCTACCAGACAAATCAAAGTAGGAAATTCTCCAGGACCGTCAGCTCCATCTCCAGCAAGTCAGTATCATGAAAAGGAAACCATTTTAGATTGAAAAAGACTTAAGGGACATAATAACCACATATTATGCAGTCCTGGATTGGAATCTGATTTGGCCAAAACATGACATTCTTGGGACAACTGAGGAAATCAGAACTGAGTATAAGACG
>PISX010020643.1:0-35358 GCA_004024625.1 Mellivora capensis | reverse complement strand
CAAGGATTTTGATGGATTCCTTTCTCACATTGAGGTCCTTCATCCATTTTGAATCTATTTTCATGTGTGGTGTAAGGAAATGGTCCAATTTCATTTTTCTGCAAGTGGCTGTCCAATTTTCCCAACACCATTTATTGAAGAGGCTGTCTTTTTTCCACTGGACATTCTTTCCTGCTTTATCGAAGATTAGTTGACCATAAAGTTGAGGGTCTATTTCTGGGCTCTCTATTCTGTTCCATTGATCTATGTGTCTGTTTTTGTGCCAGTACCATGCTGTCTTGATGATGACAGCTTTGTAATAGAGTTTGAAATCCAGAACATGATGCCACCAACTTTGGCTTTCTTTTTCAATATTCCTTTGGCTATTCAAGGTCTTTTCTGGTTCCATATAAATTTTAGGATTATTTGTTCCATTTCTTTGAAAAAAGTGGGTGGGATTTTGATAGGGATTGCATTAAATGTGTAGATTGCTTTAGGGAGCATAGACATTTTCACAATATTTGTTCTTCCAATCCAGGAGCATAGAACATTTTTCCATTTCTTTGTGTCTTCCTCCATTTCTTTCATGACTACTTTATAGTTTTCTGAGTATAGATTTTTAGCCTCTTTGGTTAGGTTTATTCCTAGGTATCTTATAGTTTTGGGTGCAATTGTAAATGGGATTGACTCCTTAATTTCTCTTTCTTCTGTCTTGTTGTTGGTGTAGAGAAAGGTAACTGATTTCTGTGCATTGATTTTATATCCTGACACTTTACTAAATTCCTGTACAAGTTCTAGCAGTTTCGGCGTGGAGTCTTTTGGGTTTTCCACATAGAGTATCATATCATCTGCAAAGAGTGATAGTTTGAGTTCTACTTTGCCGATTTGGATGCCTTTAATTTCTTTTTGTTGTCTGATTGCTGAGGCTAGGACTTTTAGTACTATGTTGAATAGCAGTGGTGATAATGGACATCCCTGCCATGTTCCTGACCTTAACAGAAAAGCTTTCAGTTTTTCTCCATTGAGAATGATATTTGCGGTGGGTTTTTCATAGATGGCTTCACTGTTCGTGGGAATGCAAGCTGGTGCAACCGCTCTGGAAAACAGCGTGGAGGTTCCTCAGAAAGTTGAAAATAGAACTACCCTATGACCCAGCAATTGCACTACTGGGTATTTACCCTAAAGATACAAATGTAGTGATCCGAAGGGGCCCGTGCACCCGAATGTTTATAGCAGCAATGTCTACAATAGCCAAACTATGGAAAGAGCCTAGATGTCCATCAACAGATGAATGGATAAAGAAGATGTGATATATATACATGATGGAATACTATGCAGCCATCAAAAGAAATGAAATCTTGCCATTCGCAACGACATGGATGGAACTAGAGGGTATCATGCTTAGTGAAATAAGTCAATCAGAGAGAAACAACTATCATATGATATCCCTGATATGAGGAAGTAGAGATGCAACATGGGGGACTAGGGGAGTAGAAAAAGAAGAAAAGAAACAAGATGGGTTTGGGAGGGAGACAAACCATAAGTGACTCTTAATCTCACAAAACAAACTGAGGGTTGCTGGGGGTCGGGGGTCGGGAAAGGGGGGTGGGGTAATGGACATTGGGGAGGGTATGTGCTATAGTTAGTGCTGTGAAGTGTATAAACCTGGCGATTCACAGACATGTACCCCTGGGGATAAAAATATCTTTATTAAAAAAAAAAAGAATTAAGGAAAAGGGGGGGACAAGATGACGGAGAACTAGGAGGAGGCGCTGGTTGAACCTGTCCCATAAAGTGAGCTGATTACCTACCAAGGAACTCCGATCACCCATGAAATCAGCCTGAGATCAGAATTCTACACGTCACGATCTCTACGGGGGCAGAAGATGCCAGTGGGCAGGTAAAGCGGAGTGGGAACGCCGGACTGGTATTGGAAGATAAACAAAAGGGGGAGGGAGCCACCAGAGGAGACCCATTGGAAAGTAATACACCAATACGAGAGTGCCCTATGACTGGGGACCAGCATTAACTTGAAGTCTGATAGAAAGCACTCAAAAAGAGCAAAGGATCGCAGGGGGAAATTGTGGGATTTGGAACGGTTAGGGAGAGGGGCTTAAGTCCCCCACGGAGGACAGAACCCCTGGCGCTGAGCCAGAGAGATTGCAGCGGAGAAACCAGGTCTTGGTCCCTGAGCCGAGAGGAGACCTCCTAAGGGCGCTTGGCATGCGGCAGGGGCTGGGACCCTCGTGGAGCAGAAACAGCCTTTTTGCAGTCCCCACGTGTGTGTGCAGCACTGTGCTAAGGGAGCCTGAGACGTGCTCCACCCCCTCCCCTGAGAGAAGCATGCAGCGGCTTTCCTCTAAACCTACAAGAACTATGGGGAGATGCCAAGGGGAGAGAAAACAAACAAACAGACATAAAAACATCCAGAGAACAAAAGCCTGAAGGCCCGATTTCCTCAGAGCCCACCCCCTCGAGGGGGGCGGGAGGACTTAACTCAGGAAACACTGCCTGAAAACCCATGCAGCAGGCCCCTGCCCCAGAAAGCCAACCAGCCAAGAAGACAACAATCACTACTACTTCATAGATACAATGTTTAATTTTTAATTTGTTCCCACTATTCTGGTTCATTTTTTAAAAATCTTTTTTATTTTTTATGTAGATTTTTTTAGCCTATTTACCATCACAATGAGATGTCCAGTACATCAAATTCTATAATAACCTTTTAACCTGAAATATTTGATATATATACCCATGTTTTTCTTTTGCTTTTCTATTTTTTTATTTTTTTTTAAATTTCACTTTAATTTAGTTTAGATCATTCTTTTCTTTACTTTTATTTGCTAATATTCATATAGAGTTAAACTTCAAGGTAATCCCCTTTCCGCAATCAATGCTACCCCTATAGGTAAACCAATTTTTAATCCCCTGTTATCTTAGGAAAGTTGCGCCCTTTAAAAAAGATATCAAGATATATCCGGGAAGAATCAAAATAACCTTCCTCACCCACACTGAGAATTTACAACCACTCTCCCTTCTTTTTCTCCTACCAGTATTTTTGTATATTTGTGTTTGTCCTGGTAGTATATAAATCTTAAGACTTAGGTTCTTTTTTTTGTTTGTCTGTTTGTTTCTTTGTTTTGCTTCTACATATATGTACATATTTTTTTCTTCTCTTGTCATATACTTTTATCAGTCTCTTTTGTTTGTCTGTATTTGTTTGTATACTTCACAAACCTTACCTTGGAGCCCATTTGGGCCGAGCCTTCTCTTTTATCCTTCTTTCTTTTTCCTGTCTCTCTCTCTCTCTTTTTCTCTCTCTCTCTCTTTTTTTCTGCTTTCTCTCTTTCTTTTTTGTTTTATTTCGATGGGGACTCTTGGTTGCTCAGAAGCATTCCAGGGTGCACCTTCACTGCACCAAGGTCGATACATCCAGCTACAACCATTCAACCATCTCTTACCAAAATGACTAGGAGGAGGAATGCCCAACAGAAGAAAAATTCAGAGGATGGGCCCTCTGCAACAGAGCTAATGGCTACCAACATAGACCTTATGTCGGAAAGGGAATTCAGGCTAACAATTATCCAGGCAATAGCTAGGTTGGAGAAAGCCATGGATGACCAAACGGAGTTGATTAGGGCAGAACTGAAAGCCACAAGGAATGCTGTTCACAATATTAGGGCAGAATTGAAAGGCACCAGGGATGATGTTCACAAGGCTCTCAATGAGTTCCAATCTAAATTCTCTAAAAGCTAGGGTAACTAAGACAGAAGATAGAATTAGTGATCTGAAGGACAAACAGATAGAGAGAAATGATCAGGAGGAAGCCTAGAAGAAACAGCTGAAAAGCTATGAAAACGGAATCAGGAAAATAAATGATGCCATGAAAGGTTCCAACATCAGAATTATTGGAATACCTGAAGGGGAGGAGAGAGAAAATATTCTAGAAGATATTGTCAAACACGTTCTTCATGAAAATTTTCCAAATATCGCAAATGGAAACAGCGTTCATGTACTAGAAGCAGAACGGTCCCCCCCCCCCAAGATTTTAGATTCTAGAAACAGCTCGAGACACCTGAGAGTAAGAATGTGTAGTTATAATTCTAGAGAAACTCTCTTGATGGCAGGTAGGACAAAGAAGCTCCTTATGTACAGAGGAAAGCCCATCAGAATAACGTCAGACCTGTCCACAGGAATCTGGCAAGCCAGAAAGGGCTGGTAAGATATATTCAGGGCACTAAATGAGAAGAACATGCAACCAAGAATACTTTATCCAGCAAGACAGACGTTCAAAATGGATGGAGATATAAAGAGTTTCCAAGACCAGCAAGGCTTAAAAGAGTTTTCAAACACCATCCGACATTGCAGAAAATATTAAGGAGGGGTTCGATAAAAGAGGAAAAACCCCAAGAATATCATTGTACAGAAATATAGAGACAATCTACAGAAAGAAAGACTTCAAAGGTAACACGATGTCAATAACAACGTATCTATCAATAATCACTCTCAATGTGAATGGCCTAAATGGGCCCATAAAATGACACAGGGTTGTAGATTGGATAAAACGACAGTACCCACCCATATGTTGTCTACAGGAGACCCATTTCGAAAATAAGGGTACACTCAGATGAAAGTGAAGGGATGGAGAAACATCTTTCATGCCAATGGGCCTCAAAAGAAGGCCAGGGTAGCGATTCTCATATCAGATAAATTAAATTTTAAACTGAAGACTGTACTCAGAGATACAGAAGGACACTACATCATTCTTAAAGGGACTATCCACCAAGATGACCTAACAATTGTAAATATCTATGCCCCCAATATGGGAGCAGCCAATTACATAAGGAAACTATTAATCAAGATAAAGAGTCATATTGATATGAATACATGGATATAGGAGATCTTAACACGCCTCTCTCAGTAATAGACAGATCATCCATGCAGAAAATCAATAAAGAAACAAAAGCATTGAATGACACATTGGAACAGATGGATCTCATAGATATATACAGAACATTCCACCCTAAAACAACAGAATACACATTCTTCTCAAGTGCACATGGAACCTTCTCCAGAATATACCACATCCTGGGTCACAAATCAGGACTCAACCGATACCAAAAGATTGAGATTATTCCTTGCATATTCTCAGATCACAATGCTTTGAAACTGGAGCTCAATCACAAGGAAAAGTTAGGAAGGAATTCAAACACCTGGAAGCTAAAGACCACCTTGCTTAAGAATTCTTGGATCAACCAGGAGATCTAAGAAGAACTTAACAATTCATGGAAACCAATGAGTATGAAGACATGTTGGTCCAAAACCTATGGGATACAGCAAAGGCGGTCCTAAGGCGGAAATACATAGCCATCCAAATCTCCCTCAAAAAAATTGGAAAATCCCGAATACAACAGCTGTCTCTACACCTTAAAGAACTGGAGAATCAACAACAAATTAAACCAACTCCACGCACAAGAGGGAAATAATCAAGGTTAGAGCAGAGATGAATGAGGTAGAAACTAGAGATACAGTAGAATGTATCAAAGAAAATAGAAGCTGGTTTTTTGAAAGAATCACTAAGATCGATAAACCATTGGCCACACTAATCCAAAAGAAAAGAGAGAAAGCTCAAATTAATAAAATTATGAATGAAAAGGGAGTTATCACAACTAACACCAAGGAAGTAGAAACAATCATCAGAAGCTATTATCAACAGTTATATGCCAATAAGTTAAGCAACCTAGATGAAATGGATGCATTCCTGGAAAAATATAAACTCCCAAAACTGAACCAGGAAGAAAGTGACAACCTGAATAGACCGATATCTAGTAACGAGTTTGATGCAGTGATCAAAAACCTCCCAAAAAACAAGAGCCCAGGACATGACAGATTCCCTGGAGAATTCTACCAAACTTTCAAAGAAGAAATAACACCTATTCTCCTGAAGCTGTTTCAAAAAATTGCAGCAGAAGGAAAACTTCCAGACTCTTTTTTATGAAGCCAGCATTACCCTGATCCCCAAACCAGGCAAAGACCCCACCAAAAAGGAGAATTTCAGACCAATACCACTGATGAATATGGATGCTAAGATTCTCAACAAGATCCTTGCAAACAGGATCAAACAGCACATTAAAAAGATCATCCACCATGACCAGGTGGGATTCATCCCTGGCTTACAAGGTTGTTTCAACATTCACAAGTCAATCAATGTGACAGAACAAATCAATAAGAGAAGAGAGAAGAACCACTTGGTGCTCTCAATGGATGCAGAAAAAGCATTTGACAAAATCCAGCATCCGTTCCTGATTAAAACACTTCAAAGTATAGGGATAGAGGGAACATTTCTGCACTTCTTAAAATCTATCTATGAAAGATCCACAGCAAACACCATCCTCAATGGGAAGAAGCTCACAGCCTTCCCATTGAGATCAGGAACACGAGAAGGATGCCCACTCTCACCGCTCTTGTTCAACATAGTATTAGAAGTCCTAGCAACAGCAATCAGACAACAAAGAGAAATAAAAGGTATCCAAATTGGCAAGGAAGAAGTCAAACTCTCTCTCCTCGCAGATGACATGATATTTTATATGGAAAACCCAAAAGACTCCACCCCCAAACTACTAGAACTCATACAGCAATTCAGTAACATGGCAGGATACAAAGTCAATGTACAAAGATCAGTGGCTTTCTTATGCACTAGCAATGAAAATACAGAAAGGGAAATTAGAGAATCGATTCCATTTACTATAGCACCAAGAACCATAAGATACCTGGGAATAAACCTAACCAAAGAGGTAAAGGATCTATAATCGAGGAACAACAGAAAACTCATGAAAGAAATTGAATAAGTCATAGAAAGATGGAAGACCATTCCATGTTCTTGGATCAGCAGAATAAACATTGTTAAAATGTCTACCCTACCTAAAGCCATCTATACTTTAAATGACATTCCCATCAAAATTCCACTGGTATTTTTCAAAGAGCTGGAGCAAATAATCCTAAAATTTGTATGGAATCAGAAGAGACCCCGAATCTCTAAGGAAATGTTGAAAAACAAAAATAAAACTGGTGGCAACTAATTACCTGATTTCAAGCTTTACTACAAAGCTGTGATCACCAAGACAGCATGGTACTGGCATCAAAACAGACACATAGACCAGTGGAACAGAGTAGAGAGCCCAGATAGGACCCTCAACTCTATGGTCAAATAGGCTTTGACAAAGCAGGAAAAAATATACAGGGGAAAAGGACAGTCTCTTCAATAAATTGTGCTGTGAAAATTGGACAGCTATATGTAGAAGAATGAAACTCGACCACTCTCTTACAACATACACAAATGGATAAAGGACCTCAACGTGAGACAGGAATCCATCACAATCCTAGAGGAGAACATAGGCAGTAACCTCTTTGATATCAGCCACAGCAACTTCTTTCAAGATATATCTCCAAAGGCAAAGGAAACAAAAGCAAAAATGAACTTTTGGGACTTCATCAAGATCAGAAGCTTCTGCACAGCAAAGAGACGGTCAACAAAACAAAGAGGGAACCCACAGAATGGGAGAAGATATTTGCAAATGACAGTACAGACAAAAGGTTGATATCCAGGATCTATAAAGAACTTCTCAAACTCAACACACACAAAACAGAGAATCATGTCAAAAAGTGGGCAGAAGACATGAACAGACTCTTCTTCAATGAAGACATACAAATGGCTCTCAGACACATGAAAAAATGTTCATCATCACTAGCCATCAGGGAGATTCAAATTAAAACCACATTGAGATATCAGCTCACACCAGTTAGAATGGCCAAGATTAGCAAGACAGGAAACAACATGTGTTGGAGAGGATGTGGAGAAAGGGGAATCCTCTTACACTGTTGGTGGGAATGCACGTTGGTGCAGCCCCTCTGGAGAACAGTGTGGAGATTCCTCAAGAAGTTAAAAATAGAGCTTCCCTATGACTCTGCAATTGCACTACTGGGTATTTACCCCAAAGATACAGATGTAGTGAAAAGAAGGGCCATCTGTACCCCAGTGTTTATAGCAGCAATGGCCACGGTCACCAAACTGTGGAAAGAATCAAGACGCCCTTCAACAGACGAATGGATAAGGAAGATGTGGTCTATATACACCATGGAGTATTATGCCTCCAATAGAACGGATGAATACCCAACTTTTGTAGCAACTTGGATGGGACTGGAAGAGATTATGCTTAGTGAAATAAGTCAAGCAGAGAGAGTCAATTATATGGTTTCACTTATTTGCAGAGCATAACAAGTAACATGGAGGACATGGGGAGATGGAGAGGAGAAGGGTGTTGAGGGAAATTGGGGGGAAATGGACCATGAGAGACTATGGACTCAGAAAAACAACCTGAGGTTTTTGAAGGGGTGGGGGCTGGGAGGTTGGGGGATCCTGATCATGGGTATTATGGAGGGCACGCATTGCATGGAGCACTGGGTGTGGTGTAAAACTATGAATTCTGTTACGCTGAAAAGAAATGAAAAAAAAAAAGAATTAAGGAAAAGGGGTGCCTGGATGGCTGAGTTGGTTAAGTGTTTTCCTTCAGCTCACGTGGTGATCCCAGGTTCTGGGAATGAGAATAATCAATTTAACAAGAACAGAAGCAAAATCCAGCAATAGTAAACTCTTTGGGCAATCAGGATTCAGTGGTCAAATGTAGCAGTTCTAGTAGACGTGTTATAAGGTGGTATTTATAGACAAACTACAAAGAAGGCAAGTAGTGCTACTGTCATCTGTCTAGGGTTAGGAATAAGTAGGAATGGAAAAGTCTTAGTTTAGAAATGCTCGACCCTTATTAAGATTTAGAGAATCTTGACAAATAAATAAATAACTTGTAAGTGACAGACATCTTAAAATATGTAAAAGAAGCTTTTTCAGAATAGCTCCAAAATAAACTAGTGGCTAACTTGGACAGTATTTTTTTTATTTTTTTAATTCAAATTCAATTAACTGACATGTAATACGTCACTAGTTTCAGAGGTAGTCTTCAATAATTCATCAGTTGCATATAACACCCAGTGCTCATCACATCATGTGACATCCTTAATGCCCACCATCCAATGACCCCATGTTTACCGCATTCATGAAGGCTTTCTTCACCTGATGGTTCCACAAAGTGTAGATGAAAGGATTCAAAAGTGGAGCCATAGAAGTATTGAGCACTGCAATTCCCTTGGAAAAAGATGTTCTTTGTTTGACTGATGGTTTAACATACATGAAGATGCAGTTACCATAAGAAAGGAATATCACAATCATGTGAGAAGAACCTGTTGAAAAAGTTTTTTCCTCAGCTTAGCAGAAGGGATTTTTAGAATTGTTAAGGCAATATAGGTATATGATATTATCACCATCACCAATGTGACTATGAGTGTCACCAAGCAGAGATGTATCCCATTGTCTCTAAGAGCTGTGTGTCTGAGCAGGAGATCTGCAGCAGGGGAGTTGTATCACAGTAGAAATGATCAACAATTTTAGAGACACAAAAGTCAAGATTTAGGCCTAGGAGGAAAGGTGGAAAGATGACAAAAAAACCAGCAAGCCAACAACAGAAGACAAGTTGAATGTAGACCTTACTGTTCATGATGGTTGTGTAATGCAGGGGCTTACAGATGACAACATAGCCGTCACAGGACATAGCAGCCAGCAAGTAAAATTCAGATGCACCAAGAAGGAAGGCAAAAAACACTTGAGTTGCACAACAATTAAAGGAAATGGTTTTGTCTCCAGTTGCCATAGTAACCAACAATTTAGGGATGCATGTAGTAGTATAGGAAATTTCTAGGAAGGAAAAATTCCGAAGGAAAAAATACATGGGGGTCTTGAGGTGAATATCCACCAGGGTGAGTGTGATGATGGTCAGATTGCCAGTGACACTCAGCAAGTAGGTGAGAAGCAGAAAGACAAGTAACACAACTTTCAATTGTGGGTCATCAGTCAAACCTGCCAGGATAAACACTGTCACTTGTCTGTGGTTTCCCATTACTGTCCTCTACTTTTCCAGTTCTAAATAGGAAAGAAAAACATAAAGACACTGATAATCCCAGTGGAAAAATAAGAGTTATTTAATTGTCTAAAATAAAGTTAGCAAGCAAAATTCAGATAGAGTATCAAAATGTTCATTCAGATTTTGAAGATGATATACCAGGAGAAACAATAGTTTGCATTTCCAGAGCATCTGGACAGATAATTTCATCTTTAATGCAGTTTTACCAGAGAATAACCTATGTGATGATAGCAAGTGTTGACTATTTTTATATAAGAGGAAATATTAGAGGGAAATTAGAGTGAGTTTTAAAGCATGGAAAAATGCTTCTTCTCTCTTGATTTTATGCAGGAGTTGAGATGGATCCCATTTCCTGTTCATTTAAGAGATTTTCATTCTAGAACTAAAGTGATTATTGTCATTAAGTACATCAGAAGACATGAACAGTCACTTCTCCAATGAAGACATACAAATGTCTTCATGTCTATCAGATACATGAAAAAATGTTCATCATCACTAGCCACCAGGGAGATTCAAATTAAAAACACATTGAGATACCACCTCACACCAGTTAGAATGGCCAAAATTAGCAAGACAGGAAACAACGTGCGTTGGAGAGGATGTGGAGAAAGGGGAATCCTCTTACACTGTTGGTGGGAATGCACATTGGTGCAGCCCCTCTGGAGAACAGTGTGGAGATTCCTCAATAAATTAAAAATAGAGCTTCCCTATGACCCTGCAGTTGATACAGATGTAGTGAAAAGAAGGGCCATCTGTACCCCAATGTTTATAGCAGCAATGGCCATGGTCACCAAAATGTGGAAAGAATCAAGATGTCCTTCAACAGACAAATGGATAAGGAAGATGTGGTCCATATACACTATGGAGTATTATGCCTCCATCAGAAAGGATGAATACCCAACTTTTGTATCAACATGGACGGGACTGGAAGAGATGATGCTGAGTGAAATAAGTCAAGCAGAGACAGTCAATTATCATATGGTTTCACTTATTTGCAGAGCATAACAAATAACATGAAGGACATGGGGAGATGGAGAGGAGAAGGGAGTTGAGGGAAATTGGAAGGGGAGGTGAACCATGAGAGACTATGAACTCTGACAAACAACCTGAGGGGTTTTGAAGGGGCAGGGAGTGGGAGGTTAGGGGAGCCTGGTGGTGGTATTATGGAGGGCACGCATTGCATGGAGCAGTGGGTGTGGTGCAAAAACAATGAATACTGTTACCCTGAAAAGAAAAAAAAAATACTACTTTGTGATTTACTGTGTTTGAAACTTACCCAATACTCTTTATCTCTTTTAGTCCCTGTTAACCTCAAACTTTTCAGCTTTTCAGTCTGTATTTTAGACAAAGAATAAAATGGTAAGTGGAAAGCATAGAAGAAGATGGGGAGAAGTTTTATGATAAACATTTTATTATAATTTTAATTTACTAATTCTTTCTAATTTACATATTATTAATTTTAAGATTATTACTAAAGTTTTAATTTTCTTTTACTTTTTACTTGTTAATTTACTTCTTTTAATTTTTTCCATAAACTCACTCTTCTATTTCTTTTATATATATATATTCTCTCATATATATATATGTATATATATATATACATATATTCTCTCATATATATATATATATATATATATATATATATATATATATATATATGAGAGAAAAAGAGACAGAGAGCAGGGAGAAGGGCAGAGGGAGAGTAAAAAAAGCAAACTCTATCCTGAACATGGAGTGGGACTTAATCTGGGATCCTGAGATCATGACCTGAGCCAAAATCAAGAGCCTGCTGCTTATTTGATTCAGGCATCTTTCACTATCTTATTTCTTTTTTTTAAGATTTTATTTATTTATTTGAGAAATACAGAACACAAGTAGGCACAGAGGCAGGCAGAGAGAGAGGGGGAAGCAGGCTCCCTGTTGAGCAGAGAACCTGATGCAGGGCTCGATCCCAGGACCCTGGGATCATGAACTGAGCATAAGGCAGAGGTTTTAACTCACTGAGCCACTCAGGCGCCCCTTCACTACCCTATTTCTAAAAACCATAGCATCTCTAGATTTCCATAAAGCTTTGTCTTTATCTTTCTACTTGCTCATGTAATTTCCTGAAACCATATTTATATATTTCTATCTACTTATATATCCATTACTCTCATTTTAAATTTTTTTTCATTTTTCAGAATCATAACTTTTAGAGGAAAACTGCACTTTTTTTTTAATACACACACCAAAATTACCAGACTATTCCTACTGATTTTGTTTGACAATACAACATGGGAAGAGTAGGGATTATAACAGAGATTGATGGGATGGAAATACTACTAAGGACAGAAAATAAAATTATTCATGATATTTCACATTCACGTCTCTGAAATTGTATCTCATTACCCATGAAAGTAATGACAGAAGAATCAGGCACTTGAATCTGATTAGTTGAGTAAAATGGTAAAGCTATAGTAACGCTGTTTATTGACATGATCAGGGGTGTGTGTACTTTATGAAAACTTTCTTTTTTAAAAAATTTATTTTTATTTCTTTTCAGTGTAAGAGTATTCATTGTTTTTGCACCACCCCAAGTGCTCCATGCAATACGTGCCCACCCTAATACCCGACACCAGGCCCCCCTAATCTCCCACACCCTGCCCCTTCAAAACCCCTCAGGTTGTTTGTCAGAGTCCATAGTCTTTCATGGTTCACCTCCCCTTCCAATTTCCCTCAACTCCGTTCTCCTCTCCGTCTCCCCATGTCCTTCATGTTATTTGTTATGCTATACAAATAAGTGAAACCATATGATAATTGACTCTCTCTGCTTGACTTATTTCACTCAGCATCATCTCTTCTAGTCCCGTCCATGTTGCTACAAAAGTTGGGTATTCATCCTTTCTGATGGAGGCATAATACTCCATAGTGTATATGGACCACATCTTCCTTATCCATTTGTCCGTTGAAGGGCATCTTGGTTCTTTCCACAGTTTGGCGACCGTGGCCATTGCTGCTATAAACATTGGGGTACAGATGGCCCTTCTTTTCACTACATCTGTTTCTTTGGGGTAAATACCCAGTAGTGCAATTGCAGGGTCATAGGGAAGGTGTTTGAGTTCCTTCCAAATATACCTTGTGGTTGAGCTCCAGTTTCAAAGCATTGTGATCTGAGAATATGCAGGGAATAATCTCAGTCTTTTGGTATCGGTTGAGCCCTGATTTGTGACCCAGTATGTGGTCTATTCTGGAGAAGGTTCCATGTGCACTTGAGAAGAATGAGTATTCTGTTGTTTTAGGGTAGAATGTTCTGTATATATCTATGAGGTCCATCTGGTCCAATGTTTCATTCAATGCTCTTATTTCTTTATTGATTTTCTGCTTGGATGACCTGTCTATTACTGAGAGAGGCGTGTTGAGATCTCCTACTATAAATGTATTCATATCGATATGACTCTTTATCTTGATTAATAGTTTTCTTGTATAATTGGCTGCTCCCATACTGGGGGCATTAGTATTTATAATTGTTAGATCTTCTTGGTGGATATTCCCTTTAAGAATTATATAGTGCCCTTCTGTATCTCTGACTACAGTCTTTAGCTTAAAATCTAATTTATCTGATATGAAAATTGCTATCGCGGCCTTCTTTTCAGGCCCAATGCTATGAAAGATGTTTGTCCATCCCTTCACTCTCAGTCTGGGTGTATCCTTAGGTTCGAAATGGGTCTCCTGTAGACAACATATGGATGGGTCCTGTCATTTTATCCAATCTGCAACCCTGTGTTGTTTTATGGGCACATTTAGGCCATTCACATTGAGAGTGATTATTGATAGATACGACTTTATTGACTTCATGTTACCTTTGAAGTTTCTTTCTGTAGATTGTCTCTATATATCTGTTTAATGATATTCTTAGGATTTTTCTCTTTTACAGAACCCCCCTTAATATTTCCTGCAGTGTCAGCTTGCTGGTCTCATACTCTTTTAAGTCCGGTCGATCTTGGAAACTCTTTATTTCTCCATCCATTTTGAATGTCAGTCTTGCTGGATAAATTATTCTTGGCTGCATGTTCTTCTCATTTAGTACCCTGAATATATCTTGCCAGCCCTTTATGGCTTGCTAGGTTTCTGTGGACAGGTCTGACGTTATTCTGATGGGCTTTCCTCTGTACATAAGGAGCTTCTTTGTCCTACCTGCCTTCAAGAGGGCCTGCTTACAATTATAATTCTTCATTCTTGCTTTAGGTGTCTCGAGGACTTTGAGAACCTATAATCTTTGGGGGAGACCGTTCTGCCTCTAGTACATGAATGCTGGTTCCATTCATGAGATTGGGAAAATTTTCATGGAGAACTTGTTCCACTCTATCTTCTAGACTTCTTTCTTTCTGCTCGCCTTCAGGGATTCCAATATTTCTGATGTTAGAACATTTCAGGGCCTCATTTATTTCCCTGATTCTGTTTTCATGGCTTCTAAGCTGTTTGTTCCAGGCTTCCTCCTGATTCTTTCTCTCTGTTTGTCCTCCAAGTCACTAATTCTATCTTCTGTCTCAGTTACCCTAGCTTTTAGAGAATTTAGATTAGATTGGAACTCATTGAGAGCCTTGTGAACATCATCCCTGGTGGCTTTCAGTTCTGCCCTAACATTGTGAACATCATCCCTGGTGGCTTTCAGTTCTGCCCTAATCAATTCCATTTGGTCGTCCATGGCTTTTTCCCACCTAGCTATTGCCTGGATAATTGTTAGCCTGAATTCCCTTTCTGACATATTGTCTATGTTGATAGCCATTAGCTCTGTTGCAGAAGGCCCATCCTCTGAATTTTTCTTCTGTTGGGCATTCCTCCTCCTAGTCATTTTGGTGAGAGATGGTTGAATGGTTGTAGCTGGATGTATCAACCCTGGTGCAGTCAAGGTGCACCCTGGAATGCTTCTGAGCAATCAGGAGTCCCCACCCAAATGAGAGAAAAAAGAAAAGAAAAAGAAAAAAAAAAGAGAGAGAGAGACAGGAAAAAAAGGGAAGATAAAAGAGAAGGCTCAGCCCAAATGGGCCCCAAGGTAAGATTTATGAAGTATACAAACAAAAACAGACAAACAAAAAGACTGTTAAGAGTATATGACAAGAGAAAAAAATATATATATAAAAGCAAAAAAAGAAAAGAACCTCATCAGAAAGAACTCCAAGTATAAGATTTATATAGTATCAGGACAAACACAAATTCACAGAAACACTGGGGTGAGAAAAAGATGGTAGAGTGGTTATAAATTCTCAGTGTGGGCAAAGAAGTTTATTTTGATTCTTCCTGGATGTATCTTGATATCTTTGTTAAAGGACTCAACTTTCCTAAGATAAAGGGGGATTAAAAATTGGTTTACCTATAGGGGTAGCATTGATTGGGGGAAGGGGATTACCTTGATGTTTAACTCTATATGAATATTAAAAAATAAAAATACAAAAAAGAATAATCTAAACTAAACTAAGCTAAAATTTAAAAAGTTAAAAAATAGAAAAGCAAAAGAAAAACACGGGTATGTGTATCAAAAAGTTCAGGTTAAAAGGTTATTATGGAATTTGATGTACTGGACATCTCACTGTGATGTTAAATAGGTTAAAAAAATTGGTCTATGCAAAAAAAAAAAAATGAACCAGGATAGTGGGAATGAATTAAAAATAAAAGTTGTATGTATGAAATAGTGGTGGCTGTTCTCTTGTCGTCTTTTTTTATTTCTTTTTTTTCCTGGTTGGTTTTCTGGGGCAGGGGCCTGCCATGTGGGTTTTCAGGCAATGTTCCCTGCATTAAGTCCTCCCTCCCCCCTGAAGGGGGCGGGTTCTGAGGAAACCAGTTTTTCAGGCTTTTGTTCTCTGGAGGTTTTTATGTTTGCTTGTTCGCTTTTTTTTTTTTTTTTTTTTTTCCTCTCACCTTGACAGTTTTTGATGGTTTTTGGAGGTTTAGAGGAAAGCATACTGCACCCTTCTCAGAGAGAAGCCTCAGTCTGTTCCCCTCTGGGTGCTGCAGAGCACAGAAGTTCCCCCTTGGCTCCTGGCAGAGCACCTTCTGAGTCATGGTCCCTGGGGACATAGGAACTCCTGCTTGTACCCAAAACCACGACAGCCGCGGCTGTCTGGGCACCTCCGGACCTCCAGAGAGGTTCCAAGCAGTGATTGCACACTGAGATTTTCCCACTGGCCCAGGCTGGGAGTGCCTGGTCTTTCCGGGTCCGAGAGCGCCGGGCTGGCGCCTGTGCGCACCTCTCTCAGGGGAGGGTGTGAGCTGCGCACATCTCAGGCTCTGATAGCAAGGCATGGCGCTCACGTGGAAGAGTGCAAACAGGTTGTGTTTCTGCCAGCTGGTGAGGCTCCCAGCCCCTCATGGGATCCCATGCACTTTCAGGCGCCCTGGTGGCTCAGGGACCAAGACCTGGTTTCTCAGCCACACTCTCTCTGGCTCAGCACCAGGGGTGGTTGTCCTGGGTTTGGGGACTTAAGCCCCTGTCCCTAACCACCCCAATTCCCACAATTTCCCCCATGATCCTTTGCTCTTTTTGAGTGCTTTCAACCAGACTCCAAGTTAATGCTGGTCCCCAGGTGCAAGGCCCTCTTATATTGGGGTATTACTTTCCAATGGGTAGCCTCTGGTGGCTCCCTCCCCCTTTTGTTTATCTTCCGATATTAGTCCAATGTTTCCACTCCACTTTACCTGCCCACTGGCATCTTCTGCCCCCATAGAGATCCAGATGTGTAAAATTCTGATCTCAGGCTGATTTCATGGGTGATCAGAGTTCTTTGGTAGGTAATCAGCTCACTTTAGGGTACAGGTTGAAATGGCACCTCCTCCTACTTCCCCATGATCTTGTCTCCCCCACAAAGTAGGGTTTTGACAAAATTTTAGAAGACATATTTCCTTATTATAAGGATATTCAAATATTTGGCTAACAAGTAATTAAATAAATATTAACTATAGATAACTATGGTTATCACAACACATAGCATATATTACGTGTGACAATCAGATTGTACTGGTTTGCACAGCTATCAAATTGGAGATCTGGATTAAATTTGAAAGAGGATTTTTTCCTAAGTTGTCCTCTGAAAAGTACAATTTCTACCAACAATTATAGGGCAACTTATAGTGCTTTAAAAAAAAAAATGATTCTAAGGAAGATTTTTTTCTTCAGTATCTTCGTATAAAACACATAAAATAATTAAGGTTTAATAATGGGACCCAGATAGAAGATAATTTCTGTTTTGAGAATTTTTATATAATTATTTCCAATCTCTAAAACATACATTATTATTTCAAAGACATATAAATAAAAATAACCAAGTACAAATAAAATTTGTTTCCAGTTGTACCTCGAAGCAGTTATAGGAGAATTCTCAGACAAAAAATAAGATCTGTTGTCAGTCATATTAATAATTGAGTGAATAGAAGGAAGGACTGCTGTTTTTCCTCCACATTCTTTTTACATTCACATAATTGTAAAGTGATGAATTATAAATTTTTCTTCATTTACCCAAATTACTCCAAAGGCAACAACTGTAGAAATTCTTACATCTAAAACACCTAAAGCACAGTTTTACTATATCAGGTTATTTCTTTGACTGACTTCAACAGGTACACACACCAACCATCCCCCCAACAGGCATTGTAAGAAAGTTAACAAGGTCACATTACAAAACTGTTAGAAGTCAGACCCACGTTAGATATCATGAATATTAATGAAATTTTTAAAAAGTAATGTTTTTTAATACTTAATTTTCATTGTATTCTTTTTCTCATAATTTTTCTTAAGTCACAATATAAAGATTAGAAAAAGTAGGATTAATACCATAATGATAAAAATAGGAGAAAATGTGTTAAAGCACGTCTAATGGAAATATGGCCTTTAAACTTTAGATATACCAATTCTTTTCACCCGTTTGAGTCTTAAGTCAGTCTGCCAAAACACTTAAAAATTAAACACTTTTTTGGGAAGATATTAAACAGACTTTTTCAGACAAAGTATTTCTGCTTTAACTCTTTTATCATCAGGCTGAACAAACCACCACACTGACATTCCTGTCCTCTCTGAAGGAATCTTCCTTTATGCCATGATCTGTGATTATTATTTTTTTTATCTATTCATAACTACTTTGTAAATGGCCTTAGGGCTTTTTTACAGATTTTTAGACTAGTATATTAAATTTCCCCGTTACTACAATTTACTTATTTATGTATTGATGCTTTTCTTAGTATTATTCACAGTGCTATATAAAATTCATCAGCACTTGATCCCATTGATATTTATGCTTTCTGGGCCCTGAAGGAAAATATCTAAAGATTATGAGGAGTTCCCAGAAGATATGAGATCCAAGAACATCATTCCCAAAGGATTACAAGCTTACACATTATACATGAGTTCTCCCCAGGCACTGAATAATTAAAAAAAAATTAATTATATTCATTTTTTCAAAACTAATTTCAATTACATCTCCAAAGATTTCAGTATAGATGTCCCTAATCTGTGTTTGCCCTTCCACACAGATGTGTTTTGATATCGCAAATATGTAGATAAGAAATTGGAAGTTTTAAAAGAAAAGATTATTTTGGTTTTAATAACAAGTGACAATATTAGTTGGAGAATTTATTATCCAGTCATAGAAAAAATAGGTAAACCTTTATGTCCTATAGGCTGTTTTGTTTCTATTATGAATTTAGACTTTCATCCAAAAGTTTTTGCAAAATGATCTAGTAGATCTTAAACTGATATTTCATAAAATCCAAGCATTCTTCCTCTGTATTCCTCTGTATTAGTGGAATATTTATCTGTTTTAATGGAATATTTATCTATGTCTATAGCTAGTCTTCCTTGCAAATTTTTGTGACCCTGTGACTAAATTAGGAGCAAAGGTTATAAGTGAAGATGTGCCATTTCCATGGATTATCCTTTGATGAAAGAGGTTTTCCCTTCTTTTCCTCTTTACCCTCTCTCATTGTTTGTGATATCAGTACACAGGAAGACAAGCCATTTAGAGCCATGAATATGAGCAACCATACTAGGAATACACTGGCTGTTCAACAAGAGGGAGTACTCCCAGGTTCCTGACAGCATTGCATTATCTTAGAAACACAGTGACTTCATGAAGGAGTTTCAAGATACCAGACCGAACATTTAAATAAGATAAAAGTAAAGCTATTATTGTTTAAAGTGCTATGATATTTGTCTTTCCTATACTCTACCAAATCTATTGTGTTAATTAAAACCTGATATTTTACCTAGAGTCTAATAGGTTGATCCATTATCATTTCACAGATACTGACAGAGAGATATCTTATTGGATCAGTGACAGAAAACTTTATTATTTATTATATAGCAAGAAGCAGGAATTTCATGTTCTCATCAGTCCCCTTTCTCTTCAGGGAAGGGCCCTAAGGGTATTGTGTTACACAGTGCACCTACATCTAAAGCTGAGGAACCCCTAAATTAGTAAATGCCCTGTCTTTTAAAGAGAAAGAACCTGCTTAATTTTGCCCTACTAGAAGGCAGTATCTATTATTATTATTATTATTATTATGTTCAGTTAGCAGTCAAAACTACAATGAGATACCACCTTACACCAGTTAGAATGGCAAAAATTAACAAAACAGGAAAGAACAAATGTTGACAAGGATGTGGAGAAATGGGAACCCTCTTACACTGGTTAGTTGCAATGGAAGCTGATACAGCCACTCTGGAAAACAGTAAGAAAATTCCTCAAAAAGTTAAAAATAGAGCTACACTATGACCCAGCATTACACTACTAGGTATTTATCCCAAAGATACAGACATAGTGAAAATAAGGAGCAAATGAACCTGAATGTTCATGGCAGCAATGTCCACAATAGCCAAAATGTGGTAGGAGCCCAGATGCCCTTCAACTGATGAATGGATAAAGAAGATGTGTTCATATATACAATGGAATATTACTCAGCCATCAGAAAGGATGAATACCCACTATTTATATTGACATGGATGGAACTAGCGGGGATTATGCTAAGTGAAATAAGTCAAGCAAAGAAAGACAATTATCATATGGTTTCACTCATATGTGGAATGTAAGGAATAGCACAGAGGACCACAGAGGAAGGGAAGGAAAACTGAATGGGAATACATTATTTTTAATATTTCTAAGGGGAAAAATCTGACAAATATGTTATAAAATGCTGCAAATTCACAAAAGTATGTTCCTCTCTTGTCCTCTCTGATTAATCTGCAGGTCTCTTTTATCACTCCAAAGATTCCAGTCACAGTTTTCTCCAAAGGGATGCAAGCCAATGACCAGCCCTTACACAAGTACAAACTCAAGAGTACCTGAGCTCTCCTAGAAAAATTTACAATTTTGGAGGTTGGAAGCCAAATTAAACATACATTACAGGTTAGTATGGCCTCTGACATAGCTTTCAGCTGGGTCCCAGGGCTCCCAATTCAATAACTTGTTTTTGGAGGGACTGCTTAAGTATATTTAATCCAGTCTGTTTTGTTCAAGCCATCAGCCACATGACATTTGTCTGCCACATGACATTTGTCTGTTCCACTATATGACTTAAAATAGAAGTGAGGAAGGCACTTGGAAGTGTTTTGTCTGACTAAAATAAAAATAAAAAACACAAGAAAGAACACATATTGGTGAGGATGTGGAGAAAAATGTACCCTTGTACATACACTGTTGGTGGGAATACAAACCAGGGCAGCCACAGTGGAAAATACTATGGAGATTCCTCAAAAAATTAAAAATAGAACCACCATATGACCCAGTAATTCCACAACTGGGTGCTTACCCAAAGAATTTTAAAATATTAATTTGGAAGGATATTTGTACCCCTATGTTTACTACAGGACTTTTTACAAAGAGCTAAATTGTGCAAGAAACACACCAGAGTATCCACTGATAGATGAGTGGATAAAGAAGATATAATTATCTATTATCTATCTATTGATCATCTATCTATCTATCTAATCTATCTTCAATTGAATATACATATACAATTGAATATTACTTAGCCATAAAAAAGAATGGAATCTTGTCATTTGCAAAAGGATAGATCTAGAGGATATAATGCTAAGTGAAATAAGTCAGTCAGAGAAAGACAAATACCATATGATTTCACTCATATGTGGAATTTAAGAAACAAAGAAAAAGAGACAAACAAAAAGGAGGTTCTTAACTATAGAGAATAAACGGATGGTTATCAGAGGGGAGGTGAGTGGAGGGATGGGTGAAATAGGTGAAGGGGACTAAGAGTACACCTATAATGATGAACAATTAAGAATGTATACAATTAATGAATCACTTATATTGTATACCTAAAATGAATATTGCACTGTATGCTAAATTAAAAAAAAATTGTAAAGAAGTATTTTGCCCAAGGGTGAAGGATGTGGGTGGGGTGACTAGGAAGAGCCAGAGTGGTCCCCTATTATCTCTTTTATCCTCACAGAACCCTGATGGAGGATGGCTTACCTAAAAGTCAAGCAAATTTAAAGTTCTTGTGCTGAAGTACTTGTCTTTTGGAGAAAGGCTTCAGGGACAGTTCTTAGTGACAAAGATCATGAATAGTCTTCTGAGGTCTAAAGTGTCTTCTTGCCTGATAACAGGTTTTCTCTCTCCTTCCACTTTCATAAAATCTGAGGAGTCCATTCCAGAGCTATAATTTCATCTTGTTTCCAGTTATACCCTACTAACACTCAGACCTTTCATCTAGAGAAATCTGGTGTATGAGGGATGAGGACAATTTTATAAAACTTATCCAGTGTTAAGCTTGAATCTACTAGAACCCTTGTGGCCATGTTACCACCTGGAATGTGTACCAACCAAACTGATTTGAGTTTGTTAAAGCAATAATAAAACCATGTATTTGGTGATATTATTAAATTTATTAAATTGTACCCTTAAGTTCCTGTAGACTGTGACAGTTTCTTAGACATTTCTTATTTTGATAATCTAGACAATTTTGAGAAGTTCTTGTCAGGCATTTTCTAGAAATTCCCTTTATTGGAATTTTTCAGGATTGTCTGTTCTGGATACCTTCAGGTGACAGAGCAAGTGTATACCAACCCAGATCTATATACACAATTGTGGATTTGCAGATGTATCCTTTTGTATCTATGTTAAGCTACTCCTGAATTCATACTAATATCTTCATGGTTAAATAACTTTAACTTCAAAGTTAAATAACTTTAACCCATTATCTCATGAATTATTCTACCTTTGTCCTCTTGGTCATATGTATCAGTCCAACAGTGAAAGAATGGCTCCTACCCTCTGCCAATGACTTAATTTTTAAATCGCAATAAAAATGTATAGTAGGAATGAAATTTATCAACTAGAGTAGACTTATGACTTGAGTCTTACTAATTCACTCATTTCCACAAGTAGTTCAGTACCTTTTCCTCTCTTTCCTTCAGTGAGTTTGTTTCATACATTCTTAATCCTGTTAAATCCTTCTGCATTCCATTTTAAGATCCTCGATTTATTTTTTTTAAATTTGCACACATTAGAGTTATTCTTCGGTTGTAAGGCTCTTCTTGTTTTTATTAACTGTAGTGTGATATACCTGTCTTTATAGTGTCATATGCAATCGCTTTACTACCTTACAAAAATCAACTGTGCTTCAACTGTAATCCTCCAGCTCCAAAGTCCTGTCAATCACTGATCTGTTTACTTTCTCTATAAATTTGCCTTTTCCAGAATAGCATATAAGTTCAATCACACACTATATAACCTTTTAAGGCTGCCAAATTTCTCTTAATAGTAGCTAGTTTCAATCCTAACTCCTGACCCTCAGGCTAATTAAAAGGTAGAAGGGTCATAACTCTTCATTTACCACCTACGTAAGAGTATCTACACTTGGATGAGGAATATTTCATATTCCTAATCTTGTCCATGGAAGGCCCCTGTACTCTTCCAGAAAACTATATCTCTTCCAGAAAAACTATATCTCTTCCAGCAATTTTTCTTCTTCAACCAAACTCTCAAGAACTGAGAAGGATGTAATAGGTCAGCCAGCTACAGTTTCATAGATTCTGGCAAAAAGCACGAGACTGCTGAGTCAGAGACAATAGACATTACTAACCATAGCATGGCTGGTGGCATAAACCTAATATTTGCCACAGTTCCTCTTGCCTCCCAATCCCCACAAGGAGTGAAGCAGAGGGGACTCACACGGATGCTACACATACAACAGGTCTGTGTAACAACTGAGAAACCCTGAGCTTAGAAAAATCCCAATATTTTAACGAGGGTGCCAGCAAACCTTCCCAGTCTTGCTCAGTGCAGGACATTATCTTAATTCTAATCAGGAAAAAAACTGCTGTCTTGCCTTGAAGAATAAGTGATCTCTATCTCCATTGCTGAATTATTATAAAAACAACAGTAAAAGTAATGTAGAGCAAGAGCTAATACAATATATGTAGAAAGTCCATGAAAAATTGGCACTCAACAGTCATGACTACACAGCTGGTTGCATGAAATGCACTCTTAAGGAGGGTTTTTTTTTATTAGTTATCTGAACTAGAAGTGTTTGAAAACAGTAAGAAGATAAAATGTCAGGAATCCTTGGCATCAGGTATTGTGAGTTACTTAGATTATCACTTAGAAAGAAGCTTGTATGTGAGTGAAATAAGTCAAGCAGAGAGAGTCAATTATCATATGGTTTCACTTACCTGTAGAGCATAAGGAATAACACGGAGGACATTAGGAGAAGGAAGGGAAAAGTGAATTGGGGTAAATCAGAGGGAGAGATGAAGCATGAGAGACTAAGGAAACAAACTGAGGGTTTGGAAAGGAGGGGGTTGGGGGGTTGGGTCAGCCTGGTGGTGGGTATTAAGGAGGGCACATATTGCAAGGAGCACTGGGTGTGGTGTATAAACAATGAATCTTGGAACACTGAAAAATTTAAAAAAAAAATTTAAATTTAAAAAAAAAAAAAAAAAAAGCTTGTATTGGGGCACCTGGGTGGCTCAGTCAGTTAAGCAACTGCCTTTGGCTCAGGTCATGATCCCAGGCTCCTGGGATTGAGCCTTGCATTGGGGTCCCTGCTCAGCTGGGAGTCTGCTTCTCTCTCTCCCTTTTTCCCTCCCCCAGCTTATGCTCACTCTCTCTCTTTCTCTCAAATAAATAAATAAAATCTTTTAAAAAAAGAAAGACGCTTGCATGAAAGGATAACCTTTTTCAAAGTAAATGGAGATGATACAGAGCAATATGATAAGCATGTGAAATATATTCACTATCAAGAATATCTATGGTGGCTACAACTAATAATGCTTTTTGGCACATTTGAAAGTTGCTAAGAGAATAAATCTTAAAAGCTCTCATCGCAAGAAAAAAATGTAACTGTGTATGGTGACAGATGGTAACTAGACTTATTGTGGTGACGATTTTGCTGTGTATATAAATATGAAATCATTGTGTTTTATACCTGAAACCAATAGAGTGTTATATGTCAATAACACCTCAATTTTGAAAAAAAGATCAGAGCCTACCTTTGTTTTCAGTAACAAAAGGCTATAAGAGATAATAAATTTCTTGAGGGTAGTCATGGGAAATCCATGGTTTGCTGAGTATAAATCGAGCTAAGAATTTAAAGCCACAAACTTGTCATTTTCTTTCTCTCTATATAGTTAGATATAACCTTATTGCCTTGTAGCACGATAGTGAATATATTTCACATGCTTATAGGCTAACATTCAAACCTCAAAAGAGAAAACTTACATAACAAAAAGTATTATAGTAATTGTTCTAGTTCATTTGGACTACTATAACAAAATATCAGAAGACTGTGTGTCATACATACAAAGAAATGTATCTTACACGGTTCTGGAGCATGGAATACTGAGATCATAGTGTCAGTGTGGGCAGATAAAGGCCTTCTTCCAGTTTGGTGTTTTCTCATTGTATGCTTACATGGTAGAAGGAGGAGGACAGAATTCTCTGAGGTCCTTTCTATAAGAGCACTAGTCCTATTAGTGGGCTTCACCCCCATGATCTAACCACCTCCCAAAGTCCTGTCTCCTAATACCATCACCATTGGGAGTTAGAATTTCAAAATTTGAATTCTGGGGTATATATTAAGTCCATAGCAATAGCTCACCAACTTACATTGACAAAAGCCTGGGGGAATATATGTGAGAATAGATTCTAAGGGTGATATACCAGAAAGAAAGTAAATATAATTCTATATCAGGGTGAATTTATTGATATATTTTTAATGATTGTAGGTTTGTTGGTTTGTTTGTTTTTGGCTCTAAATTAGGCTTTTACTTTCAGAAAGCTAGTTTACCAGCACATCATAGATCAGGGTGAGGCCTGAGTAGTGATTGTGGATTTAATGGAAGTGTTCAAGCTTCTGATGATGGCTATAATTTTTTGATCAATTAGATAAGTACTTGAATTTGTGAATGACTTATCCTGATTAAAGCTGAAATATTAGAGAAATAAGTCCAAAGATGTAGAATGACAGCAATATGGAACATTTTTTAATGCACAGGAGGGTATTAACAACATTGAAAGGTATTGTAATTGCTGGTCTGAAGTAAAAGTGGGAGATGATTTCATTACAGTGAGCTTCCTCATTTCACTGGAAATGATGGGATTATGGGAAGGCAGAGGTCATATAATAGCACTTAGCTGACATTGACAAGATGGGTACGGTTACTTATTAGTTGGCAGGGTTAGACTGGATATCAAAATTGTGTGATATGCTCTAGTTTGAAAAAGACATCATGCTGCTCTTAAGGCTAAAATAAATAGACAATCCATTAAGTTCCCATTTGACCTATGTCATTGAAAGAACTCTAGTTTGGGTGAAAGGAAGGATGATATAGCCATCTAATGGTGTTAGACTCCTTATCCAAATAAAAACTTTATTGAGTTCATAGAGCCAGAACCCATGAAGGAAGTTATCCTTGAGGAAGAGTCATGCATTGATATTAGTATCTTAATCTCCTTCCAATTTTCCTGAAAGGATATAAATTCGTTTGTCAGGAAAACTATCCACTGAAGATGGCAAAATCCAGAACTTTCTGGGATTGTTTCACCTCATCTCTGAGCTGATCTTAATTACAATGATGATAGAATGTCAGGGTACACACTTATTAGAGTGGAAATAATGGGGGTAGAGAAAGTTTTATTGATAAGTGGCAGCTATGTGTTAGTCTCACTTACAGTGATTCTACTGCATGTGAAAAATCACCCTGATATATTATTAAAACAGATATACTCAGGATCAAGTAGAAAACCACGGAGTTCACCCTCATAAACAAATAATAAATCAAAGCATCTTTCCCTGGCCAAACTACTACTTGGTACTACCATCAAATACTTTAAAAAATGATGCAGGAATGGTGATCCATTCCACATATCCATTTAAGTCAAATATTTGCCTGCCCTATCCCAGATAAATTTTAGAGGGTAACAGTAGATTCATATGCTGAATTAGGTGGTCACACCAAATGCACCTGTGTTTTAAGTTACGGCCATTTATTGGTTTAAATCAAAACAATATTGGCACTAAATACTGAGTTATTGAACTTTAGCTGTGTTTTTGGATTAATAGAACATAACAGATAGCTTGCATCACCTTGAAATAGTAAAACAGATAAGAAAGCATACCTTCATCCTTGATTTAGGGGCAACTCTCGGCTTTCGCTATTATTTAGACCATGGGCAAGCAAACCCAAATCTGCAGTACAAGCCCACAGGCTGTTTTTGTACAGCCTTCCATCTAAGAATGGTTTTTACATTTGAAAGAAGAGGAAGGAGGAGGAGGTTGAGGGAGTAGGGAGGATATGAGAATGAAAGAAGCATATAATGATATATTAAGATATATTTTAAAAACATGTATCAGGGTCTCAGAACTTCTCAGGCAAAGTATTTTTTAAAATACACATTAGGAGAAATATACAATTTTATTTTACAAGTAGACATAATCCAATTTTCTCTTTTATATGATAACAAATACCCACCAATAGTATGCTTTCATGAAGATATTTCTCTACCATTCTGTTCAAAAATACGGGGTATTTTATTTATTTTTTAAATTTTAATTCAATTAGCCAATATATGTACATCATCAGTTTCTGATGTAGTGTTCAATGACTGCATATAATACCCAGTGCTCATGACATCGTGTGCCATCCTTAATGAATGGTATCTTAACAGTATGTGAAAAAAGTAACCAGTTTTCAAAAGAGAGTTGAAATCAGCAAAAGAAATTTAGAAATTGATTGTTTGAATTATTTACATAATTATTGTTAATGAAGATTATATAAGCTCAATAATTACAAAAATGCGCATCCACCCATTTGGAAAACAGAATTATTATAATCTCTATTACAATACTCCAAATAAAAACTTTCTGTTTATATAAAAATAAAAGTTTAGGCAGCAGATTAACAGTAGAGCAGACAGAATTGTAGTAATTCAATATCAAAAACAAATTCAAATAGGACAGAATATTGTCACTTTCACTCCTTTTGATGTGAGCAACATGCATTGTGAAGCATTAGTTTTGAACTATGAAGACCCTTCTAAGTACCAAGTTCAGAGAGGTTTAGGATAGACTTTCATATAACTTATCACATAATAAACTTATATTTGCAAATATAATAATATATGTTTTATGAAATTGCATCTTATAGTGGTAGCATTAACATTAAATTAATTTATATCATACAGTTGTGTTATAAAATACATTGATTCTTTTGCCTAATGTCCTTGCTTAATTCCTATTTTTCTATTAACATGTTTAAATATTTTGTACTATAGTGAATATATAGTTTATAAACAGATATACGTATATTGTGAAATTAAGTGGTTTTGTTTGTGGTTGTTTTTTACTGGTAGAGTATATGATAAAGAATAATAATAATAATAAGCAAAATAAATTTACAAATTGAATATTTGAAATGACTGCCATGACCTCGATTTAGGGAAACAAAAAAATTCTATATTATTTAAGGATACACTGGTTAGTGATTCAATATCTCTAAGAGTTTTGGTAAATTCCCATTTTTTATTTTTCCTTGAGTCAGTGACAATTTGAGGGTTTCTAGAAATATGTGTTTTTTAGCTAAGTTTTACAAATTTAGGTGGTACATTAACTCTATATAGAATATGTGTAAAATTTAATCTCTGAATTCCAGAACAGTGGAAAAAATGGAAAAATTAAAGTCTAATTTTGTCTTTCTCTTAGAGAACTTTTAGAAGAAATAGATAAAAGTGGCAAATAAAAAGGCAAATTATTTTGGCCTAAATAAGGGACAGATAAAGAGAGAATTAGCCTTTGGAGATTAGTCAGGGCACCATGAAAATTATAGCAAGAAAAATAGTTATTATTATTTTAAGTATAAGCAATGAAGAGTTCTATGAAGCACTCTACCCTTTTGCTTTATTTTGATCATAACCTCAGTAATATCACTAAAAAGATTCACTTCACTGAGAAAATCTCAATCTTTTTGATCATGTGCTTAAAAGCATCTTGCACTTGTTTGTTTCTCAGTGTATAAATGAAGGGATTCAACATGGGAGTAACAGAGGTACTGAGCAGAGCTATCCCTTTATTTAAAGATACTCTGTCCTTTGCAGAGGGTTTCACATACATGAAAATGCAGCTACCATATGAAATGGACACAACTACCATGTGAGAAGAACATGTAGAAAAGGCTTTCTTCCTCTGTTGAGAAGAAGGTATCTTCAGTATAGTCCTGATGATGTTTGCGTAGGAGAGAATCACTAATATCAGTGTAACCAGGAGGGTCAAATTGGCTGAGAGAAATGCCATTAAATCTATTATATCTGTGTCTGTGCAAGAGAGCTGTAATATAGGAGAAAAATCACAGAAGAAATGATCTATAGCATTGTCTGCACAGAAATCTAGCTGGAGACCCACAAGGAGTGGTGGAACAATTACTATAAAACCAGCCAACCATGAAACAAAGACCAACAAGTTGCAGACTCTGTCACTCATGATGGTGGTGTAATGCAGGGGTTTGCAGATGGCCACATAGCGGTCATAAGACATGGCAGCCAGAAGAAAAAATTCAATTGCACCCAAGACAATAGTAAAAAACAGCTGTGTTGCACAACTATTGTAAGAAATGGACTTATCACCTGTTGCCATGCTGGCAAGAAATCTGGGGATGCAGACAGTTGTGAATGAAATTTCTAAAAATGAGAAACTTCGGAGGAAGAAATACATGGGTGTCTTTAGATGAGAGTCCAGTAGGGTGAGGGTGATTATGATTAGATTCCCACTGACACTCAACATGTAGGTGAAAAGAAGGAGAAGAAAAATGACCACTTGTAATTGTGGATTATCGGTCAGTCCAAGAAGAATAAAGGTTGTTACTGTGCTGTGGTTTTTCATTGCTGACTTCCAAGAAAATAATAATTTAAAAAAATAAGAAAAAATGAGAAAAAAGGGTATAATCTTGCATGAGATATCTATTAGCTTGAGATTGTCCATACATGTGTTGCTCCCACCTCCCAACCTCCTTCAGTGTTAAGCTAGTCAGCAGTAACAGCCTCTAAAAACTTGCTCATATAATTTGTACTCAAAATTTCACTAACTGAGTGCAACTCTAGGAGGTTCATTTCTCAAGTGTCGTAAATTCAGGCATTCCAAAAGGATAATGTATGGTATATGAAAGTCATATAAAAATGGAAACAAAAGTCCAGAAAAATTATCATAATATTTTAACTTGTGTCATCTGTAGTTGCAATTTTTTCTGAATCTATTTAGTTCAGATTAAGTTATTTTACACCATCAGGTAACTCATTCCTCTTTGCTAAACTTATTTCTTTCTCTGTTTATTACTCCTTATGATAGTATTCTGTAAATTAGATTTCAGCTGAGGACTCCCTGCCTTTTAAAAATCATAAACTTGACCTAAATACCTGGGTGGGGATTCAGTACTTTCACCAAACTTCTGTAAACTCTTTAAGATTGAAATCCTCATGACCACTTTAGGTTTGCTTTCCCCTTTTTCCTGAAGACTTGGGTGTACTTTTGTCTCACTCACCCTGGTTATTCTCTTTTCTCTGATATGCACCCAAGTGGATAGGAAGTATATCCTCATGCATGATGACTGTGTTGCTTATGTAGCATTCTTTATTTACTTTTGCAGTAACAGAGGAGGGTTCTAGAAAACAAGCCATTTAAAAAAGATGTTATCTACTCATGCCTGGTAGTTTTTTTTTTAAGTGTCATTGTTCTGCATGGCTTCCCCTATTGCCATGGTAGCCTCTTCTCTCTTACTCATGTCCTTCTTCTCTTCTCCTGTCCTCTTGTTTTATGGTTAGCACCTTAAAATTCAGAATTTTATTAGCCTTTTCCTTTTTTTCTTATTTTCCATCTTTTTCCAGACCATGCCTACATCCTCATGTTTATCATCTCAAAAGTGTATCACCAAATTTGTCTAAAGCATGACCATATTTTCCTTAAGAAGAATGCCATGTCATATATTATTTTAAACTTTTATATGCATTTTAAAGCTATTACATTTCACACAGTCCAGTTCAGGTGTTAAAAAATTTAGAGATATTTCTAATAGTTATAAATAATTACAATATGACTAAGATTTTTTTCCTCTTTTACTTCATTCCCTTCTTACATTTTTTCCTTTCTTTCCTCAGACTCTCCAATTATCATTTTTCTAAAAATGTCTACATTCTGGCTATTTAAGCACAATTTATACTCAGTGAATAAATTTTTGAAATCCAAGTTTGGTCTACTTTCTTTTTTTAAGGTCGGTCTATTTTTTAAGGCCCAAAGCACAAGAAAATGTCAGTCAACAAAGGATGAATTATATAGGGTACCAAATTATAAAGTTAGAAGTAAATTCATACATGGATACTCCCAAGCTAAATTTAAATCACAAAACTGCAGGAAAAAAAAAACACAAAAAAACCCCTAAAAAAAACTATTGTAAACTACTTGACATCATTATCTTCTTTTAACTCCAAATAAAATACTTGGTGAATGGCAATAAAATAGTCACTGTTTCTGACCATTTTTATAAGCCCAGGGACTTCTGTAACTACTTCTGCAATTTATCAGTAAGGGAGAGGATATTCCTTTGGGATATGAAACTGGATATTTTATGAAATGTTTAAATTCTATTGAATTCAATAAGAGGAAATTTCTCAAGTTTAGTACTAATTCATTTTTCCAATGTCATATTTTGCAACATTCATAATGATCCTGTATACCAAAACATATGTAATTATAATTATTTAAGGAAAACAACATATTCATTTAATAAAATCATTTCTGAAATTCTTTTGAATGTTATGAAGGATATCTATTCAAAGCTTGATTCCTCCTAAGAAATGAAGGTTCAAAGATTCCTTATTAGGACAAGTCAACTGAGTTGTAAAAAAAAAAATAGTTCTAACTTCATGGCATATATTTCAATGGCTTACAAATGAATCTACTTTTTTGTCCAGGTTCATGCAATTAATATGACTAAAATTTAAAAAAAAATTTGAGACTTTTTTTTCTTTTTTTCTTTTTTTTAAAGATTTTATTTATTTATTTGACAGGTAGAGTTCACAAGTAGGCAGAGAGGCAGGCAGAGAGAGAGAGGAGGAGGAAGCAGGCTCCCCACCTAGCAGAGAGCCTGACATGGGGCTCCATTCCAGGACCCTGGGATCAGGACCTGAGCCGAAGGCAGAGGCTTTAATCCACTGATCCACCCAGGTGCCCCAATCCCCAACCTTACTGTCTTTAGTAGCAATTTCATTCCCAACTGTCTTCTTTTGATTTGAGTCCCAGAACAGAGGAATTTTCTGAATGTTGCATATCCATCATATTTTTATATTACTTTAAACTACTTTTAACTTGCATTCTTTTCCAAAATACATTAACCCTAACATCTCACACTCAACTGTGTGAGATCAAAGATTTTATCAGGACAAGAAATTTATCTATTTTCATTTCTTCTTTAAGAGCCATATCTCTAATTTATATAAAATTTAGAGAACACTTTCTGTATTATGCATAAAATAAATAAATTTCTTAAAACAAAAACTTAGAATAGAGTGGTAAAAAAAGATTTCAGTCTCCTTGTATATTTTGAGATGTTTCTGGCCTACATGAGAAGCACAATTGCTTCTTTTGTAGTTTTAGGATTTAATCATTTTTGTGTACTCTGCCATTGATCTCAAGAGGATTAAATGACAAAACAATTTTTAAAAGATAGAAACATC
Source organism: Mellivora capensis (assembly GCA_004024625.1). Taxonomy (NCBI): domain Eukaryota; kingdom Metazoa; phylum Chordata; class Mammalia; order Carnivora; family Mustelidae; genus Mellivora; species Mellivora capensis. Next base: position 3,149 of record PISX010020643.1, on the reverse strand, counting down.
TCCCAGGATACCATTGTACAATTATGTTAAAAATACATGAATTATTTATTAAGTAAAGTAAACTCTATAATCTGTAAACTCAAATGTAAAAACAAGATAAAATCTTCTTTTGAGGCAGCTATATGTTGTAAGCCATAAGGAGTTTTTCAAACTTATATCTTACATATCCATAACAAATATACATTCCACACTAGAATAAATGAAACTCCACAATTCATATTGTGAAAGGACTTTAAGGGGATTATTACCAAAAGTTTCAATCCTGATTCAATAACGGGCTTATATTATACTTACCTAAGTTAAGTCACGCAAGGCCATCCTCTTGAGTGGCAGCTTTAAAGACTTAATTAGATTTAAGATTTGGAAGCCAAGATATTTCATCATTGACAAAGGAAATATTAAGTGTGTGACATTACCATGGCAGGATCAAAATCAGAGAGATCTAGATCGAAGGGAAATGAGTTTCTCAAGACAGATAATAGGAGTCTAATGTTTACACCTGCTATCTAAGTGTCTGTCTACATCCAATCAGCAGGAAATTTGGTTGATTCTACACAAAATTTCGTTTCAATTCATTTTACCTATTTTTATCTCTACTGCTAAGTATTAAAACGAATACTGTCTTCTATAACAGATAAACTTTAAAATTACTGCAATTTTACATATTAGATATTTAAATATATTTCAATGAAGTAAAAATATATGTGCAGAATGTACAATTATCATACTATATAACTTGGTTACTTTTCACAAACTCAACATACCTACATAAGCAGCACTCAGACAAAGAAAAAGAATGTTACCAGTACTAGAGAATCCTCCCTTTTTTCCTCTTCTGGTCATTAAAGCTTAGCCACTGTTCTTATTTCCAATGCAGCAGATCATTTTTTTTTGCCACATTTAACACAATTTAAATTTATTTCCTGTAAATTTCAGTCAAGCGTGCAGCTCAGATGGCAGAAATTTTGTATATTTGAAGCTGCAATGTGCCTATTTGACTCTATGCCATCATTCAGAGATTGATTCTTAAGGCTCTGCTCTCTTCAACATATATCTAAAGTCAGCCAGCAGATGGAGGAAGAGAGATTGGTGAATCACCTGGGAGATTTTTATTGCTAACCCTAGAGGTCATTTTCATAATTTCCATTAAGTTTCCATTCATAAGAACTCAGTTATATAGACAAGCCAAAATGCAAAATCTCTAGGATATCTAGTCTCGACTTGTGTCCATCAAGAAATGTTTCGTGATTAGACATAGCGTCTGCTACAGGTGCTAAGATTCTAATCCAGTCTGCTATTGTCTTCCACCTGGTCTAAATAGTAGCCTGTAATAACCTTCAAAATAATCTTTGCTTCCTTCCCTCATCCAATTAATTTTCTGTCGAGAAGAAAAAAAGTATGTTCTTTAAAATTTAACTCAGGTTATGCTACTTCTTTACTGAAATTATGTCCTAAAACCTATTGAATCGCAGACAATGAGTGGCCAGGAAGAATCCTTGGCATCGCTCCTCACCACCCATCTTCTTTCTCTTCCACTCTTACCTTCTTTGCTGTTATCAGTTGTAACACTGACTCTCTTTTAATTCCTCGAGCTCTTTTTCACCTCTATCCCTACCTCTGCTCTCACTCTACCTCCAAATTCTAGGCCTCTAATTAAATGTCATTTCCAGAAAAAAAGTCATTTTCAAAAAAGACCATATATAAGGAGGTCCTTCCCTTCTTTAGAGTCTTTATTTCAGTATTTTATTTTTTACAACACTGTCAATATTAATTTTTACATAACTTCCTCCTCTCTCTCACTTTCCCTTTTATCATTCTGTTCTCCTAGATAATCCTCATTTCAGAGAAGGGAGTTGTCTGCTATCTTATTTCATCCCTATATGCTTAGGATCTGGGGTTATCTGGGGTATCCCTCAAACTAACTAGAAATTGAATGTATTGACTATCTTAAAAGTTGAATTTTTTGGATATGAGATTGATTCATGGTTATCCTGAAATTTTGTGCATGATGAAATAAGAAATAGATGATGTCACTAAATAAGTTGTAGCATAATAAGAGAAAGCCTGGGAAACGACCATGGAAGAAATTTGGAGAAGAAAGGGAATAATGATGAGCTAATTTTTAAAATATTAAATTCAGGGTGTGATCTATATAAAAATATTATGATATAGTTCTTCCCAATTTTTAGATAAAATAATCTACACCAAAAACTAATAATTCTAACTTATTCAACTCTGGAAACATTTGAAAATAACTTTAAGATAAAATATTTTAGAATGAGAAAAATATCTGTTAAAAGGCAATGAGTTCATAGCAACAATGGCGACGGTCTAAATTAATAAAAATAGTAATAGTAAAACATAGTAATAGTAAAAGTCTTAACTAAAAGAAAGAAATATCAGAAAAAAATCTGTTTCATATCACAAACCATAAATAATAATAAATAATAATAAAAATAATAAAATGATCAACAATTCCTCTTTAGTTCCTAGCCTTGTCTTAAAGAAAGCATTGCAAGTTACCCCCAAAACTGCTTATTATGACCCTAAGGAATTGCGTGTGTACCAAATGACCTCATTATTGTGTTATTCTTCCTCAGAATATTAATTCAGTAAATTTATTATTTTTTATTAAAGGTATACATATTTGGGATGCCTGGGTGGCTCAGTCAGTTAAGTGTCTACCTTCAGCTCAGGTCATGATCCCAGGATCCTGGGATGGAGTCCAACCCAGGTTCCTGCTTAGAGGGGAGCCTGCTTCCCTCTTGGTTTGCCTATCTCTCTCTCCCTCTCTCTCTCCGTTTCTCTGGCAAATAGTTATAGAAAAATCTTTAAAAAAAGATATACATATTCAAAATTAAAAAGTCAAGAATCTTAGAATTCTATTAATGAAAATTAGTAGCCCCCTGCCTTCAGGAGGCTTTCATGCACCTTAACTCCTATTCTCCACAGCCCTCAGATATTAACAGGTTTGTATACTCTACTTCTTAATATTTTGAGTTAGAAATTATTTAAATATTTACTGGCTTAAATATGGAAGGTGGACACTTGAAATTCTTACATTTCCCATCCTTCGTACCCACATTCCTTTTTAATATTTAGTCTAATTTTGAAAATAATTTTATTGTAATGATCAGTTGGATTTTTAT